>ML796185.1:124330-186048 GCA_009831015.1 Picea engelmannii
AAACCATGTGAAAACCAACCTTAAGAAGAAATTTGAAATGACAGACTTAGGTTTTTTGCACTATTTCCTTGGCCTCCAAGTTTTGCAAACCAATGAAGGAATTTTCTTTCCCAGTCTAAGTATGCTTGTGACCTTCTTCATCACTTTCACATGGACTATTGTAAACCAACTGCTTCTCCCTTCCAACTTGGAGTCAAGCTTACTGCCACATGTATTTATCCCAAAGTTGATGCCACCCTGTATCGCCAGTTAGTTGGTAGCCTCTTATACTTGACTCATAATCGTCCTGATCTTTCCTTTGTTGTTGGTCTTGTTTCCCATTATATGCAAACACCCCATGAAATCCATTGGAAAGAAACTAAAAGGATACTTCTCTATGTCTGTGGTATAGTTCAGTTTGGGATACATTACAGTTCAGGGGGGACTCCTTTACTGGTTGGTTTCACTGATTTAGATTGGGCGGGTGAGCCTAATGATCGGAAGTCTACTACAGGTTATGTTTTTAGCCTTGGTTCAAGACCTGTCACTTGGGCCTGTAAGAAACAACAAGATATTTCACTTTCTTCAGCAGAAGTAGAGTACCGAGCAGTGGTAAATGCAAGTCAGGAAGCCTTGTGGCTTCGACAGATCCTTTCATAGTTTGGATTCCAGCAGCAACATCCGACCAGCCTTTGGTGCGACAATCAGAGTGCCATCAATCTCGCCAAAGACCCAATTCAACATCAGTGTAGCAAACACATCGAGCTACACATGCACTTCATCAGAAAGCTCATTCATGATCAATTTATTGAAGTGCTCTTTTGCCCTACAGATTATCAAGTTGCAGACATTTTAACAAAGTCTCTTACAGAAGCGAAGTTTTCCAAACTTCGATCTATGTTAGGAGTTCATGAAGTTATCATTAAGGGGGGATAGGCTCTAATGCCACCTTCCTTCTCCTATTGTGTCACCATTGTAAATCCTTCAATCATATCCCAAGTTGTTCGTAAGGGGAGATGTTAGGATATTTAGACACTTAGGAGTTAGTTAAGATCTACTTGGTCTAATGTGTCGTTAGGTAAAAGTGTGTTTCTTAGTGTGTTTCTTTAGTATGCATTAGTATTCATTTGTAGTTAGGAAATCCAACGGTCATGATATGTTCCCGACATAGAGTGATCTGACGGCTCATACTCTCCTCGATCTTAACAACCATTGATCTATGGCTTAGCACCCAATTGGTCCATGATATCTATTTAAAGAGCATGGAGGGTCATTTGTCGATGATCGGTTGTGAGAAACTCTCTTGTAAAATCTCTCTGTAATCTTTTTCTTTTGCATTAATAAATTGCTCCAAGTGGTCGCGTTGGCTGGGGTCGTGGATGTTTCCCCGTAGGGGTTTTACCATGTGAAAATCTCAGTGTGTTGATCTTTGATCTGGTTATGTGAGTGGTTACTGAAGGTGTTCATCCTCTGTTGAAATACTTATGTTGTCGAACAACGTGCACACCTTATTTAGTATGAAACTTGGTTAATTAGTAATTGGAATAATAACGCTCCTTATAGTAAAGTAGATGTTTGATCTTGCGCCCTAAATTTTAATTAAGTTGAGTAATTGCACCTGATTAATGCAAGGTATGGATAGTTAGGTAGTTATTTTCTTGTGCGCCTAAATTGTTGATGTATAACTAATGGATTAATTGAATAGGTTTTTCACGCACAATTCATTAATGCAATGTATGACTAGTTGAGTAATTAAAATCCTTGTGCACACTGAGTTTTAAGGTAGTATTGATGGTTTTAGATTTTAGACTCTTGTGCGAAATGCAAGTTTATTCTAAAGAGTGATTGCACTTTTGATTGGGATTCATGCCACGAATAACTGCTATTGCATTTCCCCTTGGATGTAAGGTGGTCTATGAAGCATTGTGTGATTGATTACTCGTGCGCCTTGTTAGATTGACATTTAATTTCTTAACACATCACTAAAAGAAAAAAAAATGTGACATGATGTACGTCGCTTGTTGTTGTAACGGTGGGATCGTTACATATGGTATCAGAGCAAGTTCAACCCTGCGACTGTGGATCACCATGATTTCCACTGTAGTAAACCCTTGAGTAATAACCTAGCGCTAATTAAAACTTTAACTTTCCCATGCAATAATCATGGTTAGGGGAAGTCACGGGGTAGACGACGTGGTGCTAGGGGTAGAGGCGTGATGCCTCCAGTTGTATCGGATCTTGAGGGTCTAACCCCCAAGGAGAAGATAAATTATTTGGACAGTAGCATATTATTGTAAGGGATGTTGATGTTTGAAAAGGTCCTTCAAGGGAAATGTCAGAGGCCTTGAGTAACCATCTATACTAAGGTAATTCTAGGGAGACTCTACCACTGAGGGTCCACAACGCGCCCCATCCAATACTAGTAGCATTCATAGAGAATGTTAGAAGATTAAGTTCCTGAGTTCAAGAGTGCCACAGATGTCTTAAACATCAAGGTATGGCTGGAGAGTCGGGCGATGTGCTTCGCACTTCACGATTTTGACCTCCAACATGAAGGTCTGCATGGTGGTCTTTAACTAAAGGGGAGTGCTCTTCTAGGGAGGAAGATTCTCCTACCTCAGCTAAACATGGTCATCGAAGCCGTGTTATGGGAATGGTTCTAGGAGAAGTAATTGTCAGAGGAATTCGTTGAGCACCAGCTCGATGAGTTCAGCACCGTATGAAAGGGTGGTCATATGGTGTCAGATTATGAGACCAAATTATGGAGCTACTTCGGTATTTCTCTCATCTGAACACAAAGAAGTTAGATATCAGAAAGTTTGTGATCAGCCTTAACTCCAGCTTTCATGCGAAGGTGAGGATCTAATGCCTTGAACGTTTCACGATGCAGTCTAGTAGGCCTCTTAGATAAGGAATATTTGATTGCAGGAATCTAGGCAGGAATCCTACAAGACCATCTAGACTGACAACATCTGATGCCCAACAACATCGAACGTCGGCCATATAAGACATCTTGGTATCAAGATACGCCTATATAACCCTCATTCATGACACCACCACGACGGGTCCCTCAGTAGAGAACCCCACTACAGGGGAGCACCGCTTCAGCAGTAGCAACAGTTGGGCATGTTCAATAGAACATAATAGGTTTTCTGGCTGGTGGGCCAACAACTACTACTTCAGGGACCTAGAGTACTAGACCAAAGATTGAATGTTGGACATGCAAAGAGCCACATTCCTAGAACGATAGTCCATTTGAGAGGGACAGAGTGGTCATTTGAGAGGGACAGAGTGGTCGAGTCAATAGGACACACTGTTGTTGTGAAGATGGGAAAGGCCCATGGGAATTCATGAACGCGGTGAACAATCACCAGGCTGAGAACCAATCCAGTCATGGTGAATTTAGATCCTGGTGCTACTGAGAGATCTATTCTAGTACTACACTGATGGGATTAGGTAAGGGAATTATACCGGATGAGTTTAGTTCTGTCGAAGTGGCATCGGGTGCCAACTGGATGGTTGGAGGAAGGGGTGATCTGTCGCTCCAACCTGGGGAATAGTGTAATGAATTCCGACCTATGTCACTAACTTAAGATCTTATGATGACATGATAGGTATAAACTAGTTGGAATCGCATGATGTGATGCTCAAATAGTGAGGCAAATCAGTTGAGTTGAACCACCAATGAGGGAAGAATAAGAGTGATTGTAGGGTGAAAACAAGGAGTATCCCTGAGATTCATCCCTTCCCTAGAGCTACAGAGGATTATGCGTAAGGGGTGCAAGCTTATGCACTCCTAGTGTTGAATGACAAAGGCTTGGCAGAAGGATTAGACGACCTTATGATAGTACGAGAGTTTACAGACATGTTCCTATAAGAATTATCAGGTTGTCGCCGAAGGCAAGATGGAATTTACCGTCAACCCAAAAAATGGAACCAAACCGATAGCAATAACACCTTATCTTATGTCAACCCCTAAGTTACCGAAGTTGAAAATGCAACTGAAGAGTTGTTGGACCTAGTACTTTTACATCCAAGTGTATCACCGTGGGGTGCACCTGTTATTTTCATATGAAATAAGGATGGGTCGTGGAGACTCTGCCTTGAATACCATCAATTGAACAAGGAAACAAGCAAGAACCAATATATGTTTCCTAGGATAGACGATTTGTTGATCATTGAAGGGAGAAATGATGTTTTCAAAGATCAACTTAAGATCAGGGTATCACTAGTTACATATCAAGGAGGAATACATTCCTAACACCGCCTTTAAGACGAGGTTGGGACACTACAAGTTACTGTTTGACTGACAAATGCCCCAGGGGTATTCATGAGCTTGATGAACGGGGTGTTCCGCAAACACTTGGACAAGTTGTTCAAGTACTCATTGATGATGTTGGATATAATCTGAGATGAGGGAGACCAAGATGCACTATTTCTCCTAGTACTACAGTGTCTATGAGAGAACAATTTATTTTGGGAAACTGTCGAAATGCTCTTCTATTTAGGGCATGTCATCTACGACAAAGGTATCATTGTGGATACAGCAAGGGTTGAGGATATTATGGAATGGCATGTGCCAACGAATGTACCAAAAGTGCATAGCTTCATGGGTTTAGCAGGATATTATTGATGGTTCATTGAGTGTTTCTAGAAGATAACAAATCCGATTACATAATTGTCAAAGAAAACAAGAAGTTTGTATGGACTGAGAAATTTGTGGAAGCATTTCGAAGGCTCGAGGAGTTATTGACAACATTGTCGATACTAAGGGTCCCTGACATGGAAAAGGACTTCTTGGTATGCACTGATTCACCCAAGGAAGGCTTAGACAAAGTCTTGAGGAAACATGGTCAAGTGATTGCTTACATCTCGACGAAGTTAAGGAACCATGAGGAGAACTACATGACGCCCGATTTGAAGTTGTTATCCATTGTGTATGCCCTGAGAGTGTAGAGACACTACCTGATTGGAAAAACATTCAAACAAAAAATGGACCACTGTGGTTTACAACACCTTTTATGCAAAATGACTTGAATTCTTGACAAAGGCATTGGTCAGAACTGCTTATCGATTACGATTTTGAGATTTCCTACTTAAAAGGAATAATGAACAAAGTGGCAAATGCGTTAAGTCAGAGACCACACATGTTTCCAGTGATACCTCTTCAAATGAATCTACATGAAAATATTCTAACTACAATGTGACACTAACTGGTATAATGAGTGTAAGAAATTCTTTTTGGGAAAGACACCATGTTGGTACCAAAATTGAGGGATATTGTGGACAACGATGGATCTTTGAGATATAATAACCAGATTTACTTATATCCCAACGATGAATTGAGAAGTTTTGATATTATGTGAAGCTCATGGAGCAGTTTACATGGCTCATCTAGGAGTCATGAATATGAGGACCGACCTTAAGCCCTTACTCTTCTGGAAGGGATAAAGGAGGACATCGTCAATTGTGTGGCAAGATGTCTGGAAGGTCGACAAGTGAAGCGTGAACATGGAAATCTGGCAGGATTGCTACAACCACACGCTATTCCGAAATCAACATGGGAGATCATTTCGATGGAATTCACTATTGAATTGTCACTGATGACAAGGAGGAACAACCCAACTATCGTGACAGTTGACACTCTCACGAAGAGTTCAAATTTTTTCCCTGTGTGTACGATGCATCAGGTGTCAGATATAGCTAGATTTTATATCAACAAGATATTTAGACTGCTAGACGTACCAAAGGAATCGTGTCTGATAAGAAATTCAGTGTTTTCAATATGATTTGGACGAGTTCCCAAGAAGCCTTGGGAACACCACTGAAATTTAGTACAACATGTCCTTGAGATAGGTAGGTTAACCGAACCAACCAACCAAATTGGGAAGGTTATGTTGCATATGTGTGTATTGGACGAACATAAATGTTGGGAATAGTTATGGTCATTGGCCGAGTTTGCGTGCAACAACAACTATCAAGGAACCATTAAGATGGCGCCATTTGAGTTTGTTGATGGGCGGTTGTGTCAGACACCTTGGAGTTGGGATCAACTTGAGGATGGGGTTTTGGTAGGGCCAAAAGCGACCCATGAATTGAAATAACATTTACAAACAATACAAAAGGGGATGGAAGAAGCGCAGGATTGACAGAAGGGTTTGTCGATGCGCATCATGTCGACCATATATATGAAGGGCCTAATGACTAGTCGTGCCTCAATGATTAAGGCGTTGTGAGATGTTTATCTTGTATCTATGTGCAACTTTAGATCAATGATCCTACACATGAGATTAACTGAGTTCTTGGTGAATGTTGGGCAAGGGTGCACTGACGATGGAGCCTATTCACTGCATGGACCATCGCATTCGATGGCTACAACGTTGAACTATTGATCAGGTCAAGGTCTAGTAGGACAATTATAGTCCACACTCGGCTACCTGGGAGGACGCATATGATATGCGTCAATAGTTTCCATTTTGGCTTGATGGCTAGAAATTTAGATATTGTCAAATACTTTATTTCTGCATTTTTATACTATGAAACTTCGGGACGAAGTTTAAAACAAGAGGGGGTGTATGTAACATCTTTCTCTTGACTACACTTCTGATGTGACTTATTCTTTAAGGACACTTGCGTACAAGTGATCTGGTTCGTTATATGAGTGATTTCTCCGCTTATGGATTATGATGATGATATTATGATTTATGATGTTATGTTATGTTATTATGTATAGACAGATGCTATTGACTAGTTGCTCTTGAGTGTGTAGGACTCCTTATAGGCTGAGGATGCCAACGACATCGATGGACCCCCTTGGACTGTAGATCAAGTTAGGGGTGGATTGTTTATGGTTTGCATATTTTTTTTATTTCATATGTGACATATGACTGGTATAATATGATGTTGTTTATGGATCGCTGACATGTTTGTTGATGAATGCAGTCTCAAGATAGATTTCTAATCAGAATCACATTTAGAGTAGAGGGGTCATGCATGAAAACCGGATTTATTGAGGGAGAGGTGCGACAGTAGCCCTGCCACAGCCTACTAGCACTCCTGTCGTGGCTCGAACTATAGGTTAACGATTACCTAGTTTGAGAGATCCACGATGTCATGAAGGCAGACTATGATAGTCACTCACAATGATTCTAAGGGGCGTGCAATAAGACAGGGCCCTTATTCCTTAGAGGCCCTTAGTCTCCCACAAGGTCACCTGATGGAGTATTGATTCCAGGGGTTTGAAGTCTACCAAAATCAGTCAAAAGACGAGTGACACCCTTGGAGCACGTAGTGCATCTTGAAGGGAACGTCACACAAATAAAACATGAATGCATGTGAGTGGCACCCTTGGAGCATGTAGTGCATCTTGAAGGGCATGTCACGATTTTAACTCTGGTAGGTTAATAAACCTAATACCTAGAAAAATATGCCTCCTTAGGACCTGGTCAACCTTAAAATGAATGATGGTATGAGTAAAGTTTAATAACTAAATATTTTTTTCCCTTAAAAACTGTCGCCAACCTAGTGAATTTAAAACATAGGTCTAAGTAGAACATTGAATAAAAAAAAAACTAAATGGACATGTAACAAGAAGGGGGTGAAGAAAATTCAAACTTCAATAATTAAAGTAAAATTTTAATGAAGGATTAAATTATTAAAAGGGTGAATTGTTGTTTATGTCTAAACTTGTTAATTCTGGACTCAGATAAAGAGGGAAACTTAAAGAAAAAGGGGAATGTCTAACTTAGTAGGGAATCTAGCCTTTGGAACTCTCTAATTCTGAACTCAACTAGAATTTGAGTAAGGCGTTAGTCCTTTAATAAATGTAATGGAATAAAGGGACACCGATGAGTGTTTTTAGGAATGATTTTAGGTGGGTGAGGGAAATTGGAAAAAATTAATTAATTAATTAATTAATTTCTGGTGCAACTAAGGGATCGGGTGACATGTGTATTGGGGGGGGGGGGNGGGTGACATGTGTATTGGGGGGGGGGGTTTATCCTAATTAAATTTAATAAAAATAATCTAATGAGGGTTTGGGTAACTAATCACTAAGAAAAATCTATAAAAAGGATGACGGAGGAGGAGTATGGATCACGTCTGGTAGGCGTAAGGTTACACTACCAATATTTTTCTCGATTGATTTTTCTTGTGGGCGTTGGGATGCCCTTGCGAGGTGAGTTGGGAGTTATACTTCTCTGGTTTGTGTGTGTGGCCCCATTGTGGCTCGAGGGGCTCAGGGGGAAGAATATTACCCCTAGCGTTGGCTGCGAGGTATCGAGGAGGTCTTAACGATTAGCAAGAGAGAGACGGGAGGGAGTGCAAGCATGGAATAACAACCTCAAATTCTTTGCCTTCGGTTATGGTAATACTAAACTAATTTTGTGCTCATTCAGTTTCAATTTAATTGTAGTTTAATTTAATTGCATATGCATTTCTGGGAATTCTATTCAAGGATGGATATTGTTTTTTTACTGTGATTGATTAGGCCTCTTTATTCTAGATGGTTCTCCATGAGAAATTCACAGCCTTATGCTTCATCTTGGCGCTTGTTTCATGTTCTACTCAGCTAAACCCAAGCTCTGAAATTAATTGGGTGGTCTATGTTGCCTTCCTTGTTTTACACAACGAGTTTCCCTTACTACTCACCATTCCACTTCCTTGGCCTAATGGATTCCATGTTATTACAAGGACTTATCTACTTTTGATTGGTGAATCCTCACCCCTTTCACCGCAATTTTTGCTTGTATAGCTAATTTCTTCAAGTTATCTCTGTGTTTTTATTTTTCATAGTTCTCCTTGCACCCTTACCGTCTCTCTCTTCAGCGAATTGTCTGGCGTTGACACTTGTCGACTCGGTTGTCTTGGACCTTGGTCATATCTTTCTAGATCGCATTCCTTCCTCTGATGGTTCCTCTCATTTATTTGGGTGCTTAAGTTACGATATGTATTAAAACAAATCATTTTAAGATCTATTAAGGCTCTGATTTTGCCTTTACCCAGGAGTGATATTTCTACTTAATTCAAGTCTAGTAACATTAAGCATAAAATAAATTTGCAATGTGGTGTCAATTGCATCCCATTTTATTATTTTATAACAATAGCGCACTTGAGAATGCACTAATTATGTTGATTAGGGATTTCCATAGTTAGGGTAGGAAACCTTTGATTGGGATTCGGTCAAGAAGATTGGTCAATCCTGGAACTTTTTAACTAAAAGATAGTAATGGTATTTTGTCCCATTGAATAGGATTGGCCTGACAGTTCCATTGCATCAATTCAATCATAGTAGCGAATTCTCATTTTTGTTGAATAATTTACTAGCTTCCCCTTTTGGCAGGTATTAAAGAAATCTACTTGAATTTTTAAACTCAGAGTTTTATGGTCATCCTTTAATGACATAATTAATGATTTTATGCTCAGAATATTTAATGCTATGAGCTCTTCTTAAACGATATTCCTTGATGTTATTTTCAGAGTCCCTAATGTCATATGATCCCCTTAATGGAATTGTAAATTGATTGTCTCGCTACGTCTTAAGAATACTATGGATGGATATTAAGTAATGGTTAGTTACTTGCACCATGATAAGTATAGCTAGGAGTGGATATTGGTTTTTAGTTTACTCTCCTCACAATAAATACAATTGATGTTACCTTGTGCCTCAAATTATTTTGTTGTGTGTTTTCTTCGTAATTTTCTCTTGCGCTTGAATTTTATCACTTATTACGAGTGCCATTAAATTGTACTTCTTGACGGATTTTGACTCATTTTCTATTGTGCCTTGATTATTGATGTTTCCTGAATAGGTGAGGAATTGGTTACTATGCACCCTTAATATTACTGATGCATGATTGATTCGTAATGGTATTCCCTTGCGCCATTACTTGAGGCGATGTATGTTTTAATTGCGTTAATGAATTTTCAGGCACCTTGATTGTGGTGTTGAAGTAAGAAATAATTGTTAACTAGATGAATACTGAACCATGAAAATGAGTTTAAGGATAAGTCTTGGGTCATTGAATTCATGCTGACATGATGAGTTATGTAGTTTTTTTACACTCAAGCGCAGTGATTATAATTTAAGAATGATTGTTTAGACTACTTGTGTGCATTGTATTGATGTTGTTTATGACTAACTCATTAATAAGATCACATGCACACCTTGTTGAGTATGGAAGTTGGTTAATTAGTAATTGGAATAATCATGCTCCTTATAGAAAAGTAGATGTTTGATCTTGCGCCTTGAATTTATATTAAAGTTGACTAATTTTGCCTGATTAATGCAAGGTATAGATGGTTAGGTAGTTATTTTCTTGTGCACCTAAATTTTTGATGTATAACTGATGGATTAATTTAATATTATGCTCGTGCTCAATTCATTAATGCGATGTATGACTAGTTGAGTAATTAAACTCCTTGCGCGCACTGATTTTTAAGGTAGTGTTGATGGTTTTAGATTTTAGACTCTTGCGCGAAATGCAAGTTTATTCTGACGAGTGATTGCATGTTTGATTGGGATTCGCACCATGAATAACTGCTATTGCATTGCGCCTTGGATGTAAGGTGGTCTATGAAGTGTTGTGTGATTTATTACTCGGGCCCCTTGTTAGATTGGCATTATTTTCCTAACGCAACACTAAAAGAAAACAAAATTGTGACCTGTTTTATGTCGCTTGTTGTCATAATGGCGGGGCCGTTACAACTTATGGACAAAAAACCTTGTTAGTGATATATTACTTACCAAGCCTCTCTAAGGTTCAAGAGGTGGAAAAAACCCTGACAACTCATGTTGACATTCTCCATATTCTCAAGGATAATTTGGTGATGGACCATAACTGCATGAAGCAATAGGTCGATAAAATCAATTTGAATTCTACTTTGAAGAAGGAGATAAATATTTCTTGCATATCCAACCCTATAAGAAGACATCTATCAAGGAGAAGAGCCATTGAAATTTAGCCCCTAAGTTTTACAAACCCTATATTATACTCAAGTCTATAGGCTTGGTGTGTTACAAATTAGCTCTGCCTAACCATTTGTTAGGAAATGAGGACACACTTCCACACTAAACCTAGAAGAAGAGAGGAAAAAATATATAATAAAGAAAGTGAATGACACAACAAACACACAGTACATAGAGATTTTACCCTCGAAACCCAAACCGGGAAAACCATCATTCCTTGAGCGTTCTGATCCTTGTTGTCTTATTCATTCAGAATAAAAGGTTACATGTCTAACCTTGGTCCACATTTAAGACACAATCAACATCATACCCTCCTGATTACACAAGAACAACCATGTAGCCAATTCTCCTTACATCTACATAAACATCAACCTCTACGACTATAGACTCTTGACAATTAACCATTCATCATCTATAAAATATTCAATATTTATTTTATTTTACAACATTACAACATGCCTTCCTTATACGATTTACAATAGGAAAAAACCTACAGAAAAGGAACCCAAAAATGGTTTCACATCCACGCAGATGATTGTCTACAAATCCTGCAAATCTCAGGATTCTATTACAATCAACTACCAAGTAGGATTACCCATCGACTACCAGTTGGCATTCATTTGGTCTTCATTCGGTTGCCACATGCCTAACTGTAGACCTCTTGTCGATTGACCTCTTCGAATTGTTGTTGATGTCTTTACCATGAAGAACCACCTCGACCTTTGAGTTCGACTTTACCCAGTCGAATCATATCGACCTTTGACTTACTATCGATTCACTTCGAATTTTTATTTACCCAGTTGAACCACCTCGACCTTTGATTATCAGTCGATCCACCTTGAATTTCACTGCAAATAATATAAAAACCTAACATTCTCCCACTTTTTGTCTTCTTTGATGAAACCAAGAGACCTCTAAAATTCCATTCACAGACCCATGGAAACAATTCCCATTGCCTCTTTGCACCAAGTGAACTTCACAACACTCACAGATTTGGTCAAAGAGTCTTCTATGTTTTCCAATGTGTCTACCTTCTCTAGTAGCACCTTGTTTCTTTCCACCATGTCTCTCAGGAAATGGTATTGTACTTCTATGTGCTTAGTCTTATAATGATAAGAAAGGTTCTTTGCCAGAAATATTGTCCTTTGACTGTCACAACTTATCTTCATAACTCTGTACTAAAACCCAATTCCCGAACACAAACTTTGCAGTCATACTACTTCTTTGCTTCCATGAGTGTCTACCATGTATTCATATTTTGTTATTAACAAGTCTACAACCATATTTCACTTACTCATCTAGCTGATTTCTCCACCAAACATTTTGAACACATATGCATTGGTCAACCTCTGTTGATCCAGATCTCCAACCCAATTGACGTCGACAAATCCATGTACATTTAATTCACTGTCACCTCCAGGTTTTCCTTGGTAGCATATAGCATAAAGTTCAGTCGACTCATATAGCATAAAGTAGCATATAGCAGGTTTTTGGGTGGAATATACCTTTCGACTTATTTTATTACTCTTTTTTACCTTCTTACAACAAGGGTCGGTTGTTCCACCTCTTCTTCTTATTCAGTCGACTCATCTGAATCATCTTCTTCGTTCCAAAGTTCAAACTGCACCATCTCAGGATTATTCTCAATCTGAACAATTTATTTAGGCTCAGAATTACTTCCAACTTCTCTAAAGACCACATATCGATTTTACAATGTTTTCCTTGATGCAGGATCCCAGAGCTTATATCCTTTCATTCCTTCTTTGTATCCAATGAAAATACACTTGATTGCCTTCTTTTCCATCTTTCTCTTATTTTCCTTGGGAGCGTGCACAAATGCATCATAGCCAAATACTTTAAAATGTGAAACTGAAGGATTCTTACCCAACCATACCTCATGTGGAGTTGTGTCGATTAGAACCGATAAAGGAGACATATTCGATAGATATTTTGGAATGTTGATTTCCTTCGCCGAGAATTATTGTGGAAGCCTAGCACCACTGAGCATGCTCCTTGCCTTGTCCATCAACGTTCTTTTCATTCTCTTGACAACTCCATTTTTTGGGGGGGTATATGGTGTGGTATTTTGGCGTCTTATTCCAAACTTCTTGCAAAACTTATCAAACTATTTTCCACATAATTCACCACCATTGCAAGTCCTCAACACTTTAATCTTCTTATATGTCTGGTTTTATACAAGATATTTAAACTCTTTGAATTTCTCGAAACACCTCTGATTTCTTCCTCATAAAATATATCCATGTATTCCTGGAAAAATAATCTATGAAGTAGACATAATACAAGGATCCACCAAGTGAAGGCACTATAATAGGGACAAACACATCACTATGAACCAACTCTAGAATCTCATTTTCCCTTGTCTCTCTATATGGGAACCTCACCCGACATTGCTTTCCATATATACAATGTTCCCAAAAGTCGACTTCTTAATTACATGCAGGAAAGTCTTTGACCATACCTTTTTTATGCATAGCTCGAGGACCTTTCTCCCCAATGTGTCCCATCCTCTCATTCCATAGAATGGTTAGGTCAACTTTATGATGACTTTTCAAGTTAGTTTGAACCAACTCAGCCCGAGTTGAGTCGATTAGACTTCAGGAATAATTATATTGTTGCATCCAGTCGAGTCGACACTCCCTAGTAACTTTTATAGGGTTCCAAGATGAACTCATTTCATTAAAACCATCACACCTCTCACCATATTGCATGAATCATTCTGAAATAGAGTTTTCACTCTTGCATCACTCAGCTTGCTGACATATATTAGGTTTATTTTCCAAAACCCATCTTGTGTAGCACACATGGAAGGGTTCTACTCTTTGCATCCTGCAGTATCAATCGATATCTTCCTCATCTGATGTTTTTGATTCGTCCCCCAAGAACACCTCTCCTCCTTCATATTGTTCATATTTGCAAAACCATTCTCTATGTGGTGTCATATGATAGAACTCTCTTGAGTTGATCAACCAAACATCTTGATCCGACTATGTACTATTCGACGCCAGGTACACATTGCCTCCCTTATCTGGAGTCATATTTCTCTTAGTTGACTGGTTCTTTTTGGATCCTGTACTAACTTCCATTGCCTTCGAACTTCAGTTCCTTTTATAATGCCTAGATTTATCACATTTCCAGTATCTTCTCGTCGACTGAACATGGGATTTAGATCTACCCTTCAACTTAGAATTTCTACTAGAGAATTTGTCTTTATCTATTTCAATTGATTGACCTCTCACCACTAAAGCATCTTTGGTCGATCCATCCATGTTCTTCCTTCTCATTTATTCTGACAGTAGGTATGAAAACACATCTTCTAGCACTAATGTGGTTGTATTAATCCCTATAGCCATGACTAAGCTATCCCAAGAGTCTAGTAAAGAACATATTAGGCTAATAGATTTCTCCTCCTCAGTGATTTTAATATCCACCAAAGATAATTGGCTTACAATGGTATTAAATGCATTTAAATTATCAGTCACCGAATTGCCATCACTCATTCTCAATAGATACAATTTATTTCTCAGAAAAACTTATTTACCAGGGATTTAGACTGGTATAATCTCCCCAACTTGTCCCACAATTTCCTGGCCAAATATTCATCTGAGACATTCAACAGTATCAAATCTGCAAGACAAATTCGAATCATACTCCTTCCTCTTCTCTCAAGTTTCTCCCATTCTTCTATCGACATAACTGTCGACATGGTACCTGGATAGAATGATGTCCATTGTTCTTGATCTACAAGGAGATATTCAATTTTAATCTTCTAAAGCTCAAAATCTTGGCCATTGAATTTTTCGATCTCTATTCTTGAGTTTCTTGCCATTCTTTAACACAATTATTTAAATATTTCTAACTTATGACTCTTACTAAACCTATGGTTTAGTTCATATTCAAGGTTGTTAAGCCAATATATGATACCACATGTTAAAAAATGAAAACATATTTCCATGCTAAACCTAGAAGAAGAGAGGAAGAAAGATATAATCAAGAAATTAAATGCACAACAAATGCATGATACACATAGATTTTACCATGGAAACCCAAACTAGGAAAACCAACATTCCTTGAGCATTCTACTCCTTGTTGTCTAATTCATTTAGAATAAAAGGTTACATTTCTAACCTTGGTCCATGCCTTAGACAAAATAGACATCATGCCCTCTTTCTTACAAAAGAACAACCCTGTAACCAATTTGGCTTACATCTACATGACCAACAACCTCTATGATTACAGACTCTTGGTGATTATCCTTTCATCATATAAAATATTTGATATTTATTCGTTTTTAAAGAATTACAACACATCTTCTTTATAGGCTTCAAAACACAAAAAACCCTGAAAAAATACACCCAAAAATGGTTACAGATCCATGCAAATCATTGTTTACAAATCTTGTGAATCTCGGTATTTCGTTATAGTAGACTACCAAGTCAGATTACTCATCGACTACCATTCAACCTTCATTTGGTCTTCAATTGTTTTCCACACGTCTGCATGTCGACCTGTTGTTAGTTGACCTCTTCGACTTGATGTCGATGTCTTTACCATGTCAAACCACCTCAACCTTCGAATTATACTTTACCCGATCGAATCACCTCGACCTTTGACTTACCTCCAATAATTTGATGACACATGGAAATTTTATCGACCAGTGGGATCATGACATACGGTATTTTTATCAACCAATGAGACCATGACACATATCAACCAATGAGACTACGCCATGTGGAAACCAATGGAATGATGACATATGGAAGCGAATGGAATCATGGCACATGGATGTTGGCTCATCAATGACGTAGACGTTGACTTGTTTTTGACTGGGCATTAAACGAATGATGATTGGGCAATCAAAATTTTAATTATTTCATTAATATTCTAAGGGGTGAATCTCCAAGTTTCCATAGTCTCCATATGCTTCACATGAAAGGCATGGAGTGTTTTTCTTTATAAACAATTTAAAATCAATATCACAAATGCATGTGGGATATACATTATTAAGGAAAAGATGAACTTTGAATGAAAAAGTCTAATTTGAATGAAGGGCTAAGATTAACCCATGAGTTAGATGAATGACTGTTAAGTAATCAACTTCTAGAGGTCGTATTTTGATATCTAAGAGTCATTTTTCAGAAAACTATACCTATTCAGAAAGGTAATTCGACGAGGAATATGATGGAATGGATTTCAAGAGAATAAATTGGCCAAGATGCTCTAAAACATTTAAATAAAATTCAGCTATATTTTTATGGTTTGTTGATAAATATGTTTGGTACTTCGACTTCCTAAGCTTATATTTTGAGATATAGAACTCCAAATTGCGCTCAAAAAGACTCGTTGGAAATATGAAATGATGAAGTTTTAATCTAAATTGGTTTCCATGGTTGAAAGGTCAAATATAGTTCCTAGAAAATTAAAATATAGTCCTCTCTTTAAAAAGGAAGCTAGTTAAAAGTTTAAAAATAAAAGTAAATTTAAAAACTTTTATTAAAGACAAAAAGGGGCCCACTTCAAGACACAAATGTAAATGATAAAAATTCATTAATGAGGCTTTAATCAGAAATTAATTAAAGTGATTATTCCAAGAAGAAAAACATATGGAAAATTCAAGAAGAGAAAACCCTAACTACTTCAAGAAGTTAGAGGAGCATATTTTAAAAAGCAAGAGAAGGCTCCATCAAAGGGTTAGAGGGGGAAATCAGAAGATCATAATAGAAGGGTCCAACCATCAACTTACAACCAATATTTTGATCAGAAAACATAGATATCCATCTTCTCCATTCTTCATTTTCTTCTACTCAACTTTCTCAAGGATTTATGTTTGTATTTCTGAACTGAAAATAAGGTTGGGATCTTTAGTATTTCTTTTGTATTCTTCCAAGAATTTTCTTATATGATCATGGAGTATTTATATCCATATATGTGACTATCATATGTTAGCCAAGATTGTCTATTGGATTCATGGAGATTTAGTCTTATGTTTTACAAGCTTCATTTATGAACATTTAGTTAGTTGGTTTACTGAGATGTTTTGTATTGTTGAATATATTTTATGAATAAAAGTCCACAGAGAACAATTTTAGGGCATTTCTTTAATGTTTTCTCAGATCTTTGGATTTTTGAGTGTGAGATTTTTGGAGTTTTCCTATCAAATTATTTTTAGTATTGAATGTAGAAAACATTTAAAGTTCTTTGAAATGATCAAAAGTATTTCCTCCTATTTCTTATGAGAAGATATGGATGTACACTCTACTTGTATGTGATTAAGAGGGTTTCATAAATGATGTTGAGTATACATATACTTTGATATTGAAGATTTTATTCAATCTTTTTATTGTAAAGAAGAATTTTTTTGCACATCAAGATCAAATTAGGTTATCAAGAACCATTTCAATGTAAAACTAAGCAATAATAATTTGGGTTTTTTTGTCTAGCATTATCCCTAATTCAAGATATTCAAGATATTCAAGATATATCTTTCAACCAAAGAGGAGTATCACCTCTATAAAAATGTAGGGGGTGTTAGTAACATTTCTTGTCCTGGGCACAAGAGTATTCAGGTCTGCAAGTTGCACAAGAAGCGCCCAAGCGCAGCACGAAAAAATCTCACTTCAGGCTTCCAAGCAAGTAAGCGGGCGAAATTATATTGTCAACAGTCCAGATTCATCCATAAGAGCAGATCAATGGTTGGTGGGAAATCGCGGTTAGCGGAGTTGCGCTAAGATTAGCGCAATGGACAGTGCCCCTATTGTACGCAGAAAAGGATAGCGGTTGTCCATCCAAAGGACACGTGGCGTGTGATCTAGTCACGTCGGCTTTTCGTCATTCGCGGGTTCGTAGGGTGAGGGTTCTATGTTGTTCTACATCTCGAAACCCCGAACCCCGAAGTGCCGAAAGTGCCCAAAGTCGGGCCTGCAGTATCACAGAGCAGTCTCAACCATCCATCCAAAGGGGACACCTGGTGCGTGATTATGCTCCTCGCCTTTTCACCCATCGCGACTTCGAAGCGCAATGAGCAGCTCCATTATATTCCCGAGGCGCGAGGTGCCAAGAGCATCCAGGACCCGGGGCCCATAGCATCGTCGGGTGAGTTCAGGACCGTCAGATATGAGAGGGACACGTGGCGCCCAATTAAGCCATCTCGGTGTTTCTCTCATCGCGACTATGATAAGCAATGATTAGCTCTATCCCATTCACGAACACCGAAAGCGTCTTTGGGAGTAAACACAGGGTCACATCCCATGGTCACTTGGGAAAGAAAAGAGTTGTGCAAGAGGGGCCAAAGGCGTCGAGTTTGTTCACAGAGGGGATCATCGCGATCCCCAGGTACCATCTGATTCAACCTTAATCCTCGTTTTCGCTCGGAGTAAATGAAGGTGAGGAGGGGTGGTTGAAACCCCTCCTCATTCATTAAGTGTAAGGTATGGAGGGTCTGGCAAACTGTCTGCCCGAGAGGGTCCTGCGTACCAATTTTTCCAAAGAAACCATGTCGAGTTCTCAACTAGCCAAAGAGGACTACACACGCCAACTCAACATTTAATGGCTCAGCTACTCCCCTTGCAGGAGACATGCACAGTTAAGATGGCGTCTGATGAAGAATATCCATCCGAATTCAGCTGAAGGGACACCAAGCCTTGGGTGACTGAGCACGCCTATGTTAGGCGAATTTTTCTGAGTATATAAACTCAGTATTTGTATTTTGTAATGATCGATGGTTGAGCAAGGCTCCTGGTCATAAATATTTAATGAAGCACTATTATTTCTGGTTATGTGTGGGATTTTGAAACTTCTTTCCTTATGAATGTTAGTTTCTTTCACGTATTTGTTTACACTATATTAGAGCAGCTCGGAATTGGAGGATCCAATTGAGTTGTAACTATTATAGGATGATGTAGGTTGGATCATTGTAACAGTTGCATTGTTTCTAATCGATCCCTATGATTTTCTTAGCGCTGAATGACTGGGAATTGGAGGATCCAGTCGAGTCACCCTTTCAGTATCTCGAAGCCCTGAACCAAGAGGATCTTGCATTCAGATGTTTTCTTCTACAAACTGCCAAAAGGCCTGTTGCCTGAGGTAGTTTTATCACTCTTCTTACCAAGTCTTCCATCTGTTTATATTTTAAGAAACTCACTGACTGGAGTTAGATCAAGACCTCCTTTGTTCCTTGCATACCAGACCTAGTCCCTGAGTTAGAGTGATATATCCCCGAGTCTCTACCCATTTGATCACCCATTAAAATTTATCGTGACATATAACTGATGGGCGTTGGGCTCTGCTTCTACAAGCAATCCAGAAGTGACTTCTAACGCTAACATTTATGGCACCGTTGTCGGGGATGAAGTTGAAAATTTTCTCCGGGATTGAACGACATTGAGCCTCTGATTATGAAGGTGCATCAGGTATCAGAGCCTTTGAAGATTGCTACTGTGCACCTGACGACTCCATTATGATGACTCCAATGTGGCGAACTTGCCGTGTTAATTGTGGCTTTCAGAGGCAGACACATGCGGTCTCATCCACAGCTGCCTCTAGCTACACCTGAAACTGATCCAGAGGTGGTTCTCAGGAAAGGAAAGGCCTCTGAAGGAGAAGCTTCTACCGTCGAACCAGGTAATACGCCATCTCCTTCTGTAGGAACTTCGTTTGCTCCCCTTCAGTTTCTTAACAAACCTCTTTCTGAGGTTTCCCATTTCTTGAATTTCAGGAGTGTTCCTACTGAGTTTTCCCCTCATGGTCTGGGATTGGAGGGAGAAACCCTTGTCACTCCCCTCTCCCTTGAATCTATACTTTGGCATAGACCCAAGATCGCAGAATATTTCCCCACTCCTTTCTTTACCACTCCTCCTCTTGTTACTGTTACCACTCCTGCAGAAAGAGGAGCATCTACTGACTTAATCCCGTTATCCTTCTCCTTAAATCCCCTTCTATTCCCCATTCCACTTCGAGACTCATTCCCAGTAGCCCCTTCGTGAACTCCTTCTCCTTCAAGTTCTCCTCCACATAATATCCCTATGGCTGGTGCTAATCCCCCTCTAAATAAAATGGACGCCATAGTCGCTGCTAGATATGCTCCCTTAATCCTACCCCATCCTATGAATCCTCTCCCTACTGGAGATTACTTCAAGTATATGCCCAATTTCACTGAGGAAGGGGACATAACTTCTTAAGAGCACCTGGCTCCTTTCTATAGTTATGCAGATAACCCGAACATTGAAAATGAAGATGTCTAGATGAGAGTCTTCGTCAAGAGGCTATATGGTGAGGTGAGGAAGTGGTTTATAGGATTGGCCCCCGGATCTATTGCTGGGATCGAAGCTCTGGAGAGTGCTTTCCTGAGGCAGTGAGGAGATAGGAAGGATTTCATGTATTACATGACAGAGTTCGGGTCTTTGAAGAAGATGGAAGGAGAGTCTGTCTCTAACTTCTCCAAAATATTCAATAAGATGTATAATAAAATTCCTGCTAAGATAAAACCCTCAGAAGCCTCGGCCAAGATTTCTTATGCTAGTGCGTTTGGCCCCGATTTCTATCTTTTATTGAGAGAAAGAAGAGACACCTCCTTAGCTCAAATGAAATATGTGGCCATAGAAGTGGAATCCAATGTATTAGCAGATGATATACTGAGGAACAAGGCTGACGCAGATATAAGAAAGGGAAGATTGGAAACCTCAACTTCCGGCCCATCGGTGCCCCACCTTCAAGTGGATGAACTGACCAAGATGGTGAAGTGTTTGTATGCAGAGATGGAGAGAATGAAGGTGGAATGGAGGAAAGCATGCAAGGGCCTTCAAAATGCCAAAAAAAAGGAGGTTTCAGGAGGCCAAACAATATTACTTCCCTGACTGTGCAAAGAGAGAGGGGAAGAGACAGAGAAGACCAAAAAATTCAGGCCCCTTTTTAAAACAATTTTGTGGCCGAGGGGGAAGAAGGGAAACAGATGAGTTTGATCCTAAAATCCATTGCTTCGGGGACACTCCTCCTTTTCCTCATCTCATTCAATCAGCATACGAGGAGTCTCTCATGGACAATCAGCTAAATGAACTGAGCAAGGGAAACAAGGCTAGTGGCAGCCAAGGCAGGTATGATCTGAGGTCTAAGAAAAAGACAGTAGCGCCTGATGTTTCGAAGCAGTCCACTAGAATGGAGAAACCTGCTAATGAAGTAGTGGAAAACCACAGAGGTAAGAAGCCCCGACCCCTCTTTGCCATAGTCCAAAGTCAAGTCCTCGAAATAAGAGAAATTCCGAAGCTTACATCTTCTTTTAATTTCGAGCATGAAATTCAAAAGATCAGAATCCCTGTGCCCCTAACTGAATTGATTAAACATGAAGGGTTCAAGAAACACTTCTCTGAGCTTTTACAGTCTGAGGTCTCATGCCTTCCCACAGACTCCATCAATTTGCAAGATGAAAAGCCTGCAGTTATTCTAGGTCCTATGGTAGAAGACAGGAATGATTCATCCCCTCCCTTCTACACTTCCTTGAACATACACGACAAGGTACTGCACAACTGCTTGATGGATTCGGGGGATTCTCACAACCTCATGCCCAAAACTATCATGAAAGAGTTACGGCTAGAAATCACCCGAGCCTATCATGACCTCTATTCCTTTGACTCCAGAAAAGTTCAATGTCCAGGAGTTATCAAAGACCTGGTTGTGACCTTGTTTCAGTTTCCAATGAAAAGGGTTGTCATAGATATTGTAGTGGCTGATGTCCCCCCCAGGTTTGGTATGTTGTTATCAATATCTTGGATAAAAATATCGGGGGGAACTTTGTAGATGGACCTCACATATGCTACTATCCCAGTGTTTGGAGGAGAACATAGGAGGCTATACAGGGAAGCCCAACTGGCGTATATAATCAGTGATGAGGCCAACCCTACCAACGATCCCATCTTTGCCTTGGACACTGATTTAGGTTCCAGTGTACTACAACTCACTAATGCTCCCGAGCCTCCTCTTAAACTCAGAAAGCATCTCACCACTCCTCATGAATTTTCTCCCCCCATCTCCCTCGTCTGGAAAATGTTTTTTGATGGAGCCTCTTCTAGGGAAGGCGTTGGAGCGGGGTTGTTTTTCATGTCACCTGCTCAAGAAACCATGTCTCTGTCATACAAACTAGAATTTGAAGCTACCAAAAATGTGGCAGAGTATGAAGCTCTTTTCCTGGGATTAAGAGCTACAAGGGAAATGGGAATTCAGGAAGTAGCAGAGTTCGAAGATGCAGAGTTGGTGGTCCAACAGATTAGAAACGCTTATCAGGCCAAGCATCCTCGACTCACAAGTTACAGAAATGAGGTATGGGACCTAATTGACAGTTTCTTCTCAGCATTAAACATTTATTTCATCCCAAGAGAGAAGAACACTGTGGCAGATTCCTTGGCTACATTAGCAAGCAATTTCAAAGCACCCTTTCCACCCAAATTCAGATATGATCTGGAACTAAAATACAGGCCCTCCATACATGACAACATCAAACATTGCAAGGTATTCGAGGATGATCTTGAGATCAAGAAATTCTTGGAGACTGTCGAAGAATTTTCAGAGATGCATATCGATCGAAACTCTGTCTCTGAAGTAGAGCTTGATGGGGGTATGTTTCTGAGTAAAATAGCAGAGCGTAACATTGTGCAGCTCCCCAACAACCATATTCCAAGGGGACTGGTTCCTTTGGAAAGGATTTTTGATAGAAATGATGTGTCATTGAAAGGGGAAATATCGGAGGATGACGTTGATACTATTCAGTGCAAAATTGGCACTAAGAGTGAGCCCAAGTTTGTCAAATTGTCAAGAAGGATGACAAAGGAGCAGAGGTCTAAATACGTTGGAATTTTGAGGGAATTTGCTGATGTTTTCACCTAGACCTATGAAGACCTAAAAACATATGACACTTCTGTCATCGAGCATAAAATATCGTTGAAAGGGGAGGCAAAGACATTTAGGCAGAAGCCGAGACAGATCAATCCTATGTTGCTTCCTATCATGGAGAGGGAAGTGAAGAAGCTGCTTCAAGCTCAGATCATCGTGCCACTAAGATACTCAGAGTGGGTGGCCAACTTGGTTCCAGTAAGGAAAAAGAATGGAGAAATCAGACTCTGTGTAGACTTCAGAAACCTGAACAGGAGCTCACGGAAGGATAACTACCCCTTACCAAAGATGGAACATATATTGCAAAGGGTAATAGGAGCATCCAGAATGTCTATGATCGATGGCTTCTCTGGCTACAACCAAATATCTATTCTGCTTGAGGACAAGGAAAAGATGACATTTACCACTCCATGGGGCACATTCATGTATGCCAAGATGTCGTTTGGATTGATGAATGCAGGGGAAACATTTCAACGTGCCATGGACATAGCTTTTATTGGGGAAAAAGATAAGTTTGTGGTCATCTATCTAGATGACATAACAATATTTTCAAAATATGATAAGGAACACTGTTATCATCTCAGAAAGGTTTTCTTGAAATGCAGTAGTTTTGGCATTTCATTGAATCCCAAGAAATCTTTGTTCACCATGCAGGAGGGAAATTTACTTGGCCACATAGTATCAATGGAAGGAGTCAAGATTGATCCTAGCAGAGTTGAGGCAATACAAGCCTTATCAATCCTGAGGTCCAGGAAAGAGGTCCAATCTTTCCTGGGTAAGATTAATTTTCTGAGGAGGTTTTTTCCTAACTTTGCTGAGGAGGTAAAACTTATAACAGCCATGTTAAGGAAAGGAAATGAAGTGAGGTGGACTTCTGAATCACGACATTCATTTGCGCAAATAAAGAAGGCCTTGACTGAAGCCCCTGTGCTTATCAGTCCTAATTACTCAAAGGATTTCCTTATTTTCTCCTTTGCCTCACCTGACACGGTGGCTGTTGTTTTACTACAGACAAATGAGGTTGGGCTAAAGCAGCCTATTGCCTATTTCAACCGAGCATTGAGGGATGTCGAAGTCAGGTATGACACTATGGAGAAGCAGGCCTATGCCTTGGTGAAGAATCTCAAGGCATTTAGAATCTATGTCCCGCAATAAAAAATCATCGCTTTTGTCCCCTCAGCTGTTGTTAAGGACATTCTTATTCAGCCTGACATAAATGGGAGGAGGAGTAAGTGGATAGCCAAGATTCTGGAATTTGACCTGGAAATAAAGCCTACCAAATTGATCAAAGGTCAAGGTTTAGCCAAGTTGTTGGCTAAAGCCAATTGCCAAGATTTGGGGGTAAGTTTCATCAACGAATGCTCAGGAATTCAGTAGGGTTGGCTATATGAAATAGACCCTCAAAGGGAGCCCCCATTGGCTCAATGTCCCTGGTATAAGGATGTCATATACTTTCTGCAAGAGTTGCGGCCTCTAGACGGCTTGCAAAGAAACAAGGCAAAAGCTATAAGCTCAAAGCAATCAGATATTGCCTTATCGATCAAGTTTTATATTGGAAACACCCCCTGGGGTTTCTTTTGAAATGTGTAGATTCGCAAGAGGCTGATAGGATCATGGTTGAATTTCACGACAGCCCATGTGGAGGGCATCATTTCTAGAAAAACACAACCTACAAAATCCTAAGGGCTGGATACTACTAGCCCACCGTATTCACTGACGTCTGCAGAAAGGTCAGAGCCTACATCAAATGTCAAAGGTTTGTAGGAAAACAACAGCTCAAGTCTCTGTCGTTGAATCCTGTGGTTGTTTCAGGACCTTTCCAGCAATGGGGCCTAGATTTCATTGGAGAAATTCACCCCGCTTCTAGTGGGAAGCACAGATGGATCCTGACTGCTACAGATTTCTTTACCAAGTGGATTGAAGCTATCCCCACCAGGAGTGCTTCCCACATGGTAATCATCGGATTCTTGGACTACCTCATCACAAGATTTGGCTGCCCAAGTAAGATTGTCACTGATAACGTAGCCTCTTTCAGGGCTGAGCCGTTAGCCAAGTTCTGTGAGCAATTTGGGATCAAAATGATTCACTCCACCCCATACTATCCCCAGGGCAACAGTTTAGCAGAGTCCTCCAACAAAATCCTGATAAGGATCATCAAAAGACTGTTGGAAGACAACAAGAAGGCCTGGCGTTCAAGATTGAAATTTTCTCTATGGGCCAATCAAGTGACCATGAAGAGATCCATAGGCATCTCTCCTTTCCAATTAGTCTATGGAGCAGGGGCTATTTTTCCTTCTCATTTAGCCATTCCTGTAGAAAAAATCCTCCAAGATCATCAAGAGGAACCTGATGACATGATCAGAAGAATTCATCAGCTAGTGGAAGTCCAGCAGGCCAGGGAGCAGGTAATGGGCAGAATTTGGGACCATAGTAAAGGATCAAGTAGGTTTTTGACAAGAAGGCCAAGAAGGAAGAGTTCGGGATAGGAGACCTGGTACTGAAATGGGATGCTCCTAAACAAGATAAAGGAAAACACGAAAAATTCGAAGCCCTGTGGATCGGGCCTTTCAAAGTATCTGAAGTATTCTTGAATAACACCTACAGGGTATGGGATTTGAAGGATTAAAAAGTTTTCAATGGCCCTATGAATGGGCATTTCCTAAAAAGATTTTTCTCGTGAGCCGCACATGGCTCTTTAGCGGTTGTAAATATTTTTTTTCTTTCCGTCATTAAGTTTTAAATAAATAACCCCATAGCCCAACAACAAGGCACTAGAGCTGCAAAATGAGTCCTTAGAGCATCACAGGTACGACTCTATCCCCCATGGAGCCTAATGTTAGTAACATTTCTTGTCCTGGGCACAAGAGTATTCAGGTCTGCAAGTTGCACAAGAAGCGCCCAAGCGCAACACGGAAAAATCTCGCTTTTGGCTTCCAAGCAAGTAAGCGGGAGAAATTATATTGTCGATGGACCAGATTCATCCATAAGAGCAGATCGACGGTTGGCGGGAAATCGCAGTTAGTAGAGTTGCACTGAGATTAGCGCAATGGACAGTGCCCCTATTGTATGTAGGAAAGGATAGAGGCTATCCATCCAAAGGACACGTGGCGTGTGATCTAGTCATGTCAGATTTTCGGCATTCGCGGGTTCGCAGGGTGAGGGTTCTATGACGTTCTACATCTCGAAACCCCAAACCCCAAAGTGCCGAAAGTGCCCAAAGTCGAGCCCGCAGTATCACGGAGAAGTCTCAACCATCCATCCAAAGGGGACACCTAGTGCACGATTATGTTCCTCACCTTTTCGCCCATCACGACTTCGAAGCGCAAGGAGTAGCTCCGTTATATTCCTGAGGCGCGAGGTGCCAAGAGCGTCCAGGACCCAGGGCCCACAACATCGTCGGGTGAGTTCAGGACCGTCAGATATGAGAGGGACACATGGCACCGAATTAAGCCATCTCGGAGTTTCACTCATCACGACTATGATAAGAAAGGATTAGCTCTTTCCCATTCACGAACATCGAAAGAACCTTTGGGAGTAAACACAGGGTCACATCCCATGGTCACTAGGGAAAGAAAAGAGTTGTGAAAGAGGGGCCAAAGGCGTCGAGTTTGTTCACAGAGGGGATCATCGCGATCCCCAGGTACCATCTGATTCGACCTTAATCCTGGTTTTTGCTCAGAGTAAATGAAGGTGAGGAGGGGTGGTTGAAACCCCTCCTCATTCATTAAGTGTAAGGTATGGAGGGTCTGGCAAGCTATCTTCCCGAGAGGGTCCTGCGTACCAATTTTTCCAAAGAATCCATGCCGAGTCCTCGACTAGCCAGAGAGGACTACACACGCCAACTCGACATTTAATGGCTCAGCTACTCCCCTTACAGGAGCCATGCACAGTTAAGATGGCATCTGACGAAGAATATCCATCCGAATTTGGTTGAAGGGACACCAAGACTTGGGAGACTAAGAACGCCTCTGTTAGGCAAATTTTTCTGAGTATATAAACTCAGTCTTTGTATTTTGTAATGATCGATGGTTGAACAAGGCTCCCGATCATAAATATTTAATGAAGCACTGTTATTTCTGGTTATGTGTGGGATTTTGAGACTTCTTGCCTTATGAATGTCAGTTTCTTTCACGTCTTTCTTTACACTATATTAGAGCAGCTCGGAATTGGAGGATCCACTCGAGTTGTAACTGTTATAGGATGATGTAGGTTGGATCATTGTAACAGTTGCATTGTTTCTAATCGGTCCCTATGATTTTCTTAGCGCTGAACGACTTGGGATTGGAGGATCCCGTCGAGTCACCCTTTCAGTATCCCAAAGCCCTGAACCAAGAGGATATTGCATTCAAAGTTTTTCTTCTACAAACTGTCGAAAGGCCTGTTGCATGAGGTAGTTTGCTCACTCTTATTACCAAGTCTTCCATCTATTCATCTTTTAAGAAACTCACTGACTGGAGTTATATCAAGACCTCCTTTGTTCTTTGCATACCAGACCCAGTCCCTGAGTTAGAGTGATATCTCCCCGAGTCTCTACCCATTTGATCACCCATTAAAAATTATCGTGACATATAACTGATGGGCGTTGGGCTCTGCTCCTGCCAACAATCCAAAAGTGACTTATGACGCTAACATTTCTGGCGTCGTTGTCGGGGACAAAGTTGAAAATTTTCCTCGGGATTGAATGACATTGAGCCTCTAATTCTGAAGGTGAATCAGGTATCAGAGCCTTTGAAGATTGCTACTGTGCACCTGGCGACTCCATTATGACGACTCCACTATGGCGAACCTGCCATGTTAATTGTGGCTTTCAGAGGCAGACACACACGGTCTCATCCACAGCTGCCTCTAGCTACACCTAAAACTGATCTAGAGGTGGTTCTCAAAAAAGGAAAGGCCTCTGAAGGAGAATCTTCCACCGCCGAACCAGGTAATCTGCCATCTCCTTCTGTAGGAACTCCGTTTTCTCCCCCTCACTCTCTTAACAAACCTCTTTCTGAGGTTTCTCGTTTCCTGAATTTTGGGAGTGTTCCTGTTGAGTTTTCCCCTCCTGGTCTGGGATTGGAGGGAGAAACCCTTGTCACTCCCCTCTCCCCTGAGGCTGTACTTTGGCATAGACTCAGGATAACAGAAGATTTCCCCACTCCTTTATTTACCACTCCTCCTCTTGTTACTATTACCACTTATGCACAAAGAGGAGCATCTACTGACTTAATCTTGTTAGTCTTCTCCTTAAATCCCCTTCTATTCCCCATTCCACTTTGAGACTCATTCCCAGTAGCCCCTTCGTGAACTCCTTCTCCTCCAAGTTCTCCTCCACATAATATCCCTATGGCTGGTGCGAATCCCCCTCTAAATAGAATGGACACCATAGTCACTGCCAGATATGCTCCCTTAATCCTACCCCATCCTATGAATCCTCTCCCTACTGGAGATTACTTGAAGTATATGCCCAAGTTCACTGGGGAAGGGGACATAACTATAGAAGAGCACATGGTTGCTTTCTACAGTTATGCAGATAACTTGAACATTGAAAATGAAGATGTCTGGATGAGATTCTTCCTCCAAAGGCTGGATGGTGAGGTGAGGAAGTGGTTTAGAGGATTGGCCCCCAGATCTATTGCTGGTATCGAAGCTTTGGACAGTGCTTTCTTGAGGCAGTGGGGAGATAGGAAGGATTTCATGTATTACATGACAGAGTTCAGGTCTTTGAAGAATATGGAAGGAGAGTCTATCTCTGACTTCTCCAAAAGATTCAATAAGATGTATAATAAAATTCCTGCTGAGATAAAACCCTCAGATGCCTCGGCCAAGATTTCTTATGCTAGTGCGTTTGGCCCCGATTTCTATCTTTTATTGAGAGAAAGAAGAGCCACCTCCTTAGCTCAAATGCAAGATGCGTCCATAGAAGTGGAATCCAATGTATTAGCAGCTGATAGACTAAGGAACAAGGCCGACACAGACAGAAGAAAGGGAAGATCAGAAACCTCAACTTCCGACCCATTGGTGCCCCACCTTCAAGTGGATGAACTGACCAAGATGGTGAAGTCTCTGTCTGCAGAGATGGAGAGAATGAAGGTGGAAGGGAGGCAAGCATACAAGGGCCTTCAAAATGCCGAAAACAAAGGAGGTTTTAGGAGGCCAAACAATATTACTTCCCCAACTATGCAAAGAGAGAGGGGAAGAGACAGAGAAGACCAGAAAATTCAGGCCCCTTTTCAAAACAATTTTGTGGCTGAGGGGGAAAAAGGGGAAACAGATGAGCTTGATCCTGAAATCCATTGCTTCAGGGACACTCCTCCTTTTCCTCATCTCACTCAATCAACATATGAGGAGTCTCTCATGGACAGTCAGCTAAATGAACTGAGCAAGGGAGACAAGGCTAGTGGCAGACAAGGCAGGTATGATCTGAGGTCTAAGAAAAAGACAGTAGTGCTTGATGTTCTAGAGCAGTCCAGTAGAATGGAAAAGCCTGCTAATAAAGTAGTGGACAACCACAGAGGTAAGAAGCCCCGACCCCTCTCTCCCATAGTCCATAGTCAGGTCCTCAAAATAAGAGAAATTCCAAAGCTTACATCTTCTTTTAATTTCGATCATGAAATTCAAAAGATCAGAATCCCTGTAACCCTAACTGAATTGATTAAACATGAAGGGTTCAAGAAACGCTTCTCTGAGCTTTTACAGTCTGAGGTCTCATGATTTCCCACAGACTCCATCAATTTGCAAGATGAAAATCCTGGAGTTATTTTAGGTCCTATGGTAGAAGACATGAATGATTCGTCCCCTCCCTTCTACACTTCCTTGAACATACATGACAAGGTACTGCACAACTGCTTGATGGATTCGGGGGCTTCTCACAACCTCATGCCCAAAACTGTCATGGAAGAGTTACGGCTAGAAATCACCCAAGCCTATCATGACCTCTATTCCTTTGACTCCAGAAAATTTCAATGTCTAGGAGTTATCAAAGACCTAGTCGTGACCTTGTTTCAGTTGCCCATGAAAAGTGTGGTCATAGATATTCTAGTGGCTGATGTCCCCCCCAGGTTCAATATGTTGTTATCAAGATCTTGGATAAAAAGACTGGGGGGGATTTTGGAGATTGACCTCACATATGCTACTATCCCAGTGTTTGGAGGAGAACATAGGAGGCTATACAGGGAAGCCCAACTGGCCTATATAATCAGTGATGAGGCCAACCCTACCAACCATCCCATCTTTTCCTTGGACACTGATTTAGGTTCCAATGTAATACAACTCACAAATGCTCCCGAGCCTCCTCTTAAGCTCAGAAAGTAGCTCACCACTCCTCATGAATTTTCTCCCCCCATATCCTCCGTCTGGAAAATGTTTTTTGATGGAGCCTCTTCCAGGGAAGGCACTGGAGAGGGGGTTTTTTTCATGTCACCTGCTCAGGAAACCATGTCCCTGTCATATAAACTAGAATTTGAAGCTACCAACAATGTGGCAGAGTATGAAGCTCTTGTCCTGGGATTAAGATCCGCAAGGGAAATGGGAATTTAGGAAGTAGCAGTGTTCGGAGATGCAGAGTTGGTGGTCCAGCAGATTAGAAACGCTTATCAGGCCAAGCATCCTCGACTCAGAAGTTACAGAAATGAGGTATGGGACCTAATTGATAGTTTCTTCTCAGCGTTTAACATTTCTTTCATCCCAAGAGAGAAGAACACAGTGGCAGATTCCTTGGCTACATCAGCAAGCAATTTCAAAGCGCCCTTTCCACCCAAATTTAGATATGATGTGGAAGTAAAATACAGGCCCTCCATACCTGACAATGTCAAACATTGGAAGGTATTTGAGGATGATCTTGAGATCAATAAATTCTTGGATATTGTCAAAGAATTTTTAGAGATGCATATCGATCAAGACTCTGTCTCTGAAGAAGAGATTGATGGGGTAAGTTTCTGAGTAAAATAGCAGAGTGTAACATTGTTCAGCTCCCCAGCAACCATATTCCAAGGGGACTAGTTCCTTTGGAACAGGATTTTTGATAGAAATGATGTGTCATTGAAAGGGGAAATCTCAGAGGATGATGCTGATACTATTCAGTGCAACATTGGCACTAAGAGTGAGCCCAAGTTTGTCAAATTGTCAAGAAGGCTGACAAAGGAGAAGAGGTCTGAATACGTTGGACTTTTTAGGGAATTTGATGATGTTTTCGCCTCGACCTATGAAGACCTCAAAACATATGACACTTATTTCATTGAGCATAAAATCCCGTTGAAAAGGGAGGCAAATCCATTTCGGCAGAAGTTGAGATAGATCAATCCTATGTTGCTGCCTATCATGGAGAGGGAAGTGAAGAAGCTGCTTCAAGCTCAGATCATCGTGCCACTGAGATACTCAGAGTGGGTGACCAACTTGGTTCCAGTAAGGAAAAAGAATGGAGAAATTAGACTATGTGTAGACTTCAGAAACCTGAACAGGAGCTCACGGAAGGATAACTACCCCTTACCAAAAATGGAACATATATTGCAAAGGGTAACAGGAGCATCTAGAATGTCTATGATCGATGGCTTCTCTGGATACAACCAAATCTTTGTTCTACCTGAGGATAGGGAAAAGACGACATTTACCACTCCATGGGGCACATTCATGTATGCCAAGATGTCGTTTGGATTGATGAATGCAGGGGCAATGTTTCAATGTGCCATGGACATAGCTTTTATTGGGGAAAAAGATAAGTTTTTGGTCATCTATATAGAAGACATAACAGTATTTTTAAAATCTGATAAGGAACACTGTTATCATCTCAAAAAGGTTTTCCTGAAATGCAGGAGTTTTGGCATTTCATTGAATCCCAAGAAATCTTTGTTTGCCATGCAGGAGGGAAAGTTACTTGGCCACATAGTATCAGCGGAAGGAGTCAGGATCGATCCTAGCAGAGTTGAGGCAATACAAGCCTTATCAATCTCAAGGTCCAGGAAAGAGGTCCAATCTTTCCTGGGTAAGATTAACTTTCTGCGGAGGTTTGTTCCTAACTTTGATGAGGAGGTAAAACTTATAAGAGCCATGTTAAGGAAAGGAAATGAAGTGAGGTGGAATTCTGAATCGCGACATTCCTTTGAGCAAATAAAGAAGGCCTTGACTGAAGCCCCTGTGCTTATTAGTCCCGATTACTCAAAGGATTTCCTTATTTTCTCCTTTGCCTCACCTGACACGATGGCTGTTGTTTTACTACAGACAAACGAGGTTGGGCTAGAGCAGCTTATTGCCTATTGAAGTTGAGCATTGAGGGATGCCAAAGTCAGGTATGACACTATGGAGAAGCAGGCCTATGCCTTGGTGAAGGCTCTCAAGGCATTTAGAATCTATGTCCTGTAATAAAAAATCATCGCTTATGTCCCCTCAATTGCTGTTAAAGACATTCTTATCCAGCCTGACATAGACGGGAGGAGGAGTAAGTGGATAGCCAAGATTCTGGAATTTGACCTGGAAATAAAGCCTACCAAATTGATCAAAGGTCAAGGTTTAGCCAAGTTGTTGGCTGAAGCCAATTTCCAAGCTTTGGGGGTAAGTTTCATCAACGAATGCTCATAAAATCAGTAGGGTCGGCTATCTAAAATAGACCCTCAAAGGGAGCCCCCATTGGATCAATGTCCCTGGTATAAGGATGTCATATACTTTCTGCAATAGTTGCAGCCTCCAGACGGCCTACAAAGAAACAAGGCAAAATATCTGAAGCTCAAAGCACTCAAATACTGCCTTATCRATCAAGTTTTATATTGGAAAGAGCCTATGGGRTTTCTTTTGAAATGTGTAGATTTGCAAGACGCTGATAGGATCATGGTTGAATTTCAYGACARCCCATGTGGAGGGCATCMTTTCTGGAAAACCACAGCCTACAAAATCCTAAGGGCTGGATACTACTTGCCTACCATATTCACTGACGTCTACAGAAGGGTCAGAGCCTGCATCAAATGTCAAAGGTTTGCAGGAAAACAACATCTCAAGTCTTTGTCGTTAAATCCTGTGGTTGTTTCAAGACCTTTCCAGCAATGGGGCCTAGATTTCATTGGAGAAATTCACCCCTCTTCCAGTGGGAAGCACGGATGGATCCTGACTGCTACAGATTTGTTTACCAAGTGGATTGAAGCTATCCCCACCAGGAGTGCTTCCCACATGGTAATCATTGGATTCCTAGAAGACCTCATCACAAGATTTGGCTGCCCAAGTAAGATTGTCATTGATAACGCAACCTCTTTCAAGGCTGAGCCGTTAGCCAAGTTTTGTGAGCAATTCGGGATCAAATTGATTCACTCCACCCGATACTATCCCCAGGGCAATCGTTTAGCAGATTCCTCCAACAAAATCCTGATAAGGATCATCAAAAGACTGTTGGAAGATAACAACAAGGCATGGCATTCAAGATTGAAATTTTCTCTATGGGCTGATCGAGTGACCACGAAGAGATCCATAGGCGTCTCTCCTTTCCAATTAGTCTATGGAGCGGAGGCTGTTTTTCCTTCTCATTTAGCCATTCCTGTAGCAAAATTCCTCCAGGATCATCAAGAGGAACCTGATGACATCATTAGAAGAATTCATCAGCTAGTGAAAGTCCAATAGGCCAAGGAGCAGGTAATGGGCAGAATTCAGGACCATCAGCAAAGGATCAAGTAGGTTTTGATAAGAAGGCCAAGAAGGAAGAGTTTCGGATAGGAGACCTGGTACTGAAATGGGATGCTCCTAAACAAGATAAAGGAAAGCACGAAAAATTCGAAGCCCTGTGGATCGGGCCTTTCAAAATATCCGAAGTATTCTCAAATAACACCTACAGGGTATGGGATTTGAAGGATCAAAAAGTTTTCAATGGCCTTGTGAATGGGCATGTCCTAAAAAGATTTTTCTCATGAGCCGCACATGGCTCTTTCGCGGTTGTAAATATTGTTTTTCTTTCCATCTTTAAGTTTTAAATAAATGACCCCATAGCCCAATAGCAAGGCGCTGGAGCTGCAAAATGAGTCCTTAGAGCATCACAGGGATGACTCTATCCCCCGTAGAGCCTAATGTTAGTAAAATTTCTTGTCCTGGGCACAAGAGTATTCAGGTCTACAAGTTGCACAAGAAGCGCCCAAGCGTAGCACAGAAAAATCTCGCTTCAGGCTTCCAAGCAAGTAAGCGGGTGAAATTATATTTTCGACATTCCAAATTCATCCATAAGAGCAGATCGACTGTTGGCGAGAAATCACAGTTAGCGGAGTTGCGTCGAGATTAGCGCAATGGACAGCGCCCCTATTGTATGCAGGAAAGGATAGTAGTTGTCCATCTAAAGGACACGTGGCATGTGATCTAGTCACGTCGGCTTTTCAGCATTCACGGGTTTGCAGGGTGAGGGTTCTATGTTTTTCTACATCTTGAAACCCTGAACCCTGAAGCGCCGAAAGCGCCCAAAGTCGGGCCTGCAGTATCATGGAGCAGTCTCAACCATCCATCCAAAGGGGACACCTAGTGCACGATTAGGCCCCTTGCCTTTTAGCCCATCGCGACTTTGAAGCACAAGGAGCAGCTCCGTTATATTCCTGAGGCACAAGGTGCTAAGAGCGTCTAGGACCCGAGGCCCACAGTATCGTCGGGTGAGTTCAAGATCGTCAGATATGAGAGGGACACGTGGCGCCCAATTAAGGCATCTCGGTGTTTCGCTCATCACAACTGTGATAAGCAAGGATTAATTCTTTCCCATTCAAAAATGCCGAAATTGCCTTTGGGAGTAAACACAGGGTCACAGCCCGTGGTCACTTGGGAAAGAAAAGAGTTGTGCAAGAGGGGCCAAAGGCGTTGAGTTTGTTCACAGAGGTAATCATCACGAACCCCGAGTACCATCTGATTCGACCTTAATCCTGGTTTTCACTCGGAGTAAATGAAGGTGAGGAGGGGTGGTTGAAACCCCTCCTCATTCATTAAGTGTAAGGTATGGAGGGTCTGGTAAGCTGTCTGACCGAGAGGGTCCTACGTACCAATTTTTCCAAAGAAGCCATGCCGAGTCCTCGACTAGCCAGAGAGGACTACACACACCAACTCGGCATTTAATGGCTCAGCTACTCCCCTTGCAGGAGCCATGCGCAGTTAAGATGGCATCTGATGAAGAATATTTGTCCGAATTCGGCTGAAGGGACACCAAGCCTTGGCTGATTGAGCACGCCTTTGTTAGGCGAATTTTTCTGAGTATATAAACTCAGTCTTTGCTTTTGTAATGATCGATGGTTGAGGAAGGCTCACAGTCGTAAAGCTTTAATGAAGCACTGTTATTTCTGGTTATGTGTGATATTTTGAGACTTCTTGCCTTATGAATGTCAGTTTCTTTCACGTCTTTGTTTACACTATATTAGAGCAGCTCGGAATTGGAGGATCCAATCGAGTTGTAACTGTTATAGGATGATGTAGGTTGGATCACTGTAACAGTTGCATTGTTTCTAATTGGTCCCTGTGATTTTCTTAGCGTTGAACAACTTGGAATTGGAGGATCCAGTCGAGTCACCCTTTCAGTATCCCAAAGCCCTGAACCAAGAGGATCTTGCATTCAGAGTTTTTCTTCTACAAACTACTGAAAGGCCTATTGCCTGAGGTAGTTTGCTCACTCTTCTTAGCAAGTCTTCCATCTGTTCATATTTTAAGCAACTCACTGACTGGAGTTAGATCAAGACCTCCTTTGTTCCTTGCATACCAGACCCAGTCCCTGAGTTAGAGTGATATCTCCCGAGTCTCTACCCCTTTGATTACCCATTAAAAATTATCGTGACGTATAACTAATGGGAATTGGGCTCTGCTCCTGCAAGCAATCCAAAAGTGACTTCTGACGCTAACAGGGGGATATTTATATCCTCGTGAGATTGTTTTTTCGACCTAAACATATCTAAGCATCAACATTTTTGGCGGCCATATTGGGGAATGATTTATTTTTCAAGATAACTGAGACTTTGTTTCATACATGATTGAAGAACCAGAGTCTCCATGGTTAAAAGTTTCAAAAACAAGATTCGATAACATTGTTATTTGTTCTAGATGCATGAGGTTTATAAAAATACAATTCATAGATATTTGAATGACCTCAAAAAAATCCAAGATCCATCAAAGATTCAGGAGGATGAATCCGATGGTGATTCCATTAAAATAACTCTTAAAACCCTTGGCAACTCCATTGAAAAGATTCAAGAATCTCAAGAAAATTATGATGGCGGCTCCACCAAAGAACTATGTTCATATTGTGATTCTCCTTTGCTTTCTTCACCAAGCCCATCAATGGATTTACAAGACTCAGAAAAATGAATAGTTACCCAAAGAAGGATGAGATTTAATAGAATCCCTTTAAATATGCCATAAGTAGATATTTAGATGCCTAATATTCCTATTGAAAAAATTTCCACATTCTTTGGGAATACTTCAGAGAATGCACAACAACATTTGTTTAGATTAAAAATCATATGTGATGTGTTCCATCTCATTGAAGATAATGTTACATGCCGATTATTTTTACAAACTCTGCATGGGGATGCTCTTGAATGGTACAATTCATTGTTTCTTGGGACCATTACTAGTTGGGATGTGTTGGAAATTTCATTTGCTGAAAATTTTTCCCACCCACCCTCTCCCATATGAACACAATAAAATGAAGTGAATTATTTGGAAGAAAAGTATAATCAAATATTAGAAGATTTTTTTGAATCAAGTCGTACTGCGAAAATTGAAAATAAGAATTCCAATTTGCAAGAGAAATATTTCAACCTCTCATATACTCCATATGAAGATCATTCAAGCAACAAATTTGAAAATAAAATTGAGGAGCATCCACCAAATGCACAAGAAGATTTCAACCAACATACTCTTGTGGAAAATTTTGTAATAGATGATGAAAAGCCACAAGAACATTGGAAACATGAAGAATTGGTGGAAACAATTAATCTTGAGAACAATGATGGGCAAGATTGTGATTCCATGAAGGAAGAATGCTTTCAAGACATTGCTAGTGAATCAAGAATCTTGGATGTGGTCAGTAATGAGGAGAAATATGAAAGTATTCTGAGATTGAAATCTCCCCATCCAATCAAATACAACAACTTTCTTGAGAAACCAAGCATTGATTATATTTAAACATGGTTTCAAAGTGTTGTTGGCCAAGCAATGCCATCATATTCTCAGTACATCTGGTTCAATTTTTCTCCAGCACACTTTGAGCATGCCCCTGACTCTTTGGTACCAACCCCGATATGTTCCCTAATTATGGAGTTCATTCCATAGATTAGTTGGATGCTTGAATGGGTTCATCGGAAATCTAGATCTTCTTATCAACAAACAAATATCCCCATCTTCTCCATTCTTCTTTGTCTTATACACTACTTTCTCAAGGATTTATGTTTGTATTTATGAACTGAACATAAGACTGAGTTCTTAAGTGTTTCTCTTGTATTCTTCCAAGAATTTTCGTAAATGATAATGGAGTATTTACAACCATATATGTGACTGCCATATGTAGGCCATGATTGTCTATTGGATTCATGGAAATTTAGTCTTGTGTTTTCCAATCTTCATTTATGATCATTTAGTCAATTGGTTTACTGAGATGTTTTGTATTGTTGAATATATTTTATGAATAAAAATCCACAGAGAACTATTTCGGGACATTTCTTTAATGATTTCTCAGATATTGGGATTTTTGAGTGTGAGATTTTTGGAGTTTGTCTATCAAATTATTTTCAATGTTGAATGTAGAACTCATTTAAAGTTCTTTGAAATGATCGAAAGTATTTCCTCCTATTTCTTGTCAGAATATATGGATGTATCCTCTACTTCTATGTGATTTATAGGGTTTCATAAATGATGTTGAGTATACATATACTTTGATATTGAATCTTTTCTTCAATCTTTTTGTTGTAAAGAAGTAATTTGTTGCACATAAAGATCAGATCATGCTATCAAGAACCATTTCAATATACAACTAAGCAATAAGATTTTGGGGTTTTTTTGTCTAACATTCTCTCTAATTCAAGATATTCAAGATATACATTTCAACTAAAGAAGAGTACCACTTCTATAAAAATGTAGGGGGATATTTATATCCTCATGAGGTTGTTGTTTGAACCTAAACAGATCTAAGCATCAAGAAGAGAATAAGTTGTTACTTAATGCAATGAATCCATTTTTATTAAATAAGGCCCATGAGATAGAAGAATGTGAAATCAATAAATGTAAGTGGCCTTATTAAAGAAGGTCCACCAATTAGTGCTTGAGACCTCATGAATGGAATTACACTAGGTGGTTAGGGTTTTGGTCAATTAGAAACTATATATAGTTGTAAAAGTTATGTAATCAATTTCCAAATGAATATTATTGTTTGGATCTCTAGTCAGTTGGAGGCTCCCCCCTCGAAAAGACAAGTGAACATTGCTCTTTGGTTAATAAAGGTTTGCTTACTTATGTTATTTCGAAATTCTAGTTTTATTTATTTGTCTTCCAAGGTTATATTTCTATCTATCTTGCTTTGGACATCCTATTTCACCTATCAAGGAACATCACATTCTTTTCAATGAGATAAAGATGAACCAAATCAAAGGATGTGGTAAAAATCTATGATCTTAATAAACACAGTTACCAACCTGGCGAGAATTGTGACTTCAAAACAAGAAACTCTAGCCCTAAAAACTCATATTTTTGTGTCAAAAACACCAAAATCAAACTTCACATCGAAAAATGGTGCCATTAGTGGCACCCCTTTTTCTACATTGTTAAAATTACATTAATTTGAAACCATGATCCATAATGATGTTAACAAAAACTTTAAAATCAACCCTTGAATAAAAAATTGGTGCTACTAGTAGCACCACTTTTTGGGCTTGAAATTACAACTTGTTTGAAACCATGGTCTTAATAATTGTCACCATTGCAACTAAAATCCTAAAATCAACCATCGAATTGAAAATTGGTGTTACAAGTAGCACCCTTTTATTTTTTTCATGGCTAAAATTACAACTTGTTTGAAACCATGGACTCAACAACTAATACCATTGCGACCAAAACATTAAAATTGTAACAACCCTAATTAATTATTTAATTATCATGATTAATAAATATTAGTTTAATAAATTATTAAAATAGTTTTTTTTGAAGACTTATTTTATAATATAATTGTTATTGGTAGATGCACCAATTTATCGAGGGGGATAAGGTGGTTGAGAGATTAATGAGGGCAAGGCAGTTGGATAAGGGAGGAGAAGGAAGATAAGGCAGGGGAGAGGACTCGGGAAGGGGGATGTTTTTTGGGTTGAGTAATATTTTCATATTAGGAGAAGGTGAGAAATTTGGAGAGGGAAGAGGAAGGGAGGAAGCAGTTTGGGGTTGCATCTGTTCTGCATCTGTTTGCTTACAGCTTACTTGAGGTCTCTCACAGGGGCACGTGTTGCTGGGAATTTTGGGCTCGGGGGCCAGGAAATCGTAAGGAATCCTGGGGCTAGGGAGACGGAGAGGTTGTTCCTAGATGGTTAGGAGGTTAATCAGTTTGGGTAGGATTCATCAACTTCAGTCCAACTTCAGTTCAACATCAACTGGCTGGGAGGTTAATCAATTTGGGCAGGATTCATCAACTTCAGTCCAACTTCAGTTCAACATTAGGTTGAGCTTCAGTTCAACATCAGATTGAGGTAATTACAGCTCATTATGTTCATTATTATACTGTTGTTTCTATTCATCATTATACTATTAAAATTGTTCCCGTTCATCATTATACTGTTAAAATTGTCAATTATTTTGCTGGAACAAAATTATTATGCTAGTAAATAAAGAAGACAGAATTATTATGCGGGTAAATAAAGAAGTAATTAAGATAGAAGTAAATAAGATAGAATTTATGTACTTATATTTATGTTTTATGAGGTTCTATATGCACATGCCTTACAAAAATCAACCTTCGAATTGAAAATATATGCTAGAGTTTTTTAAATTTGATGTTTTTTTAAGGTTTTATTTTAACATTTTTTAAGGGGAGGGTGAGGGTAGAGGCGGGGCGAGTAGGAAATTTTTCATTTTCCATATTGCTGGTTTTTTAGGCCACGTTTTTTAAAATTTTTGCAATTTTAAGCTCAAAAAGAAAATGGTGCTACTGTTATCACCTATTTTTTGTTCAAATGTTCATTTGTGGTCGATTTTAGAATTTTGGTTTTAATGATGCTTGTTGTTAAAGCCACATTTTCAAGCAAGGTGTCATTTTACCCTCCAAAAAAATGGTGCTACTAGTCTAGTAGCACCACTTTTTGATTCATGGATTGTAATAGTTGCAAAGTAGTTGGTTCCTACCTTAATATTATGTTTATAGTCATTGTACTTTGTCAATAATAAAAATAACTAACTTTTAAAATTAAAAATTGTTTTATATATTTTAAAAATATTCAAATTAATAAACAAAATTACAAAAACTTTATAAATAACTAACAAAATTAAAAAAAAAAAAAAAAAATAACATATAGGGGCCTAATGGTTAAGAGCATGCGTTTCATCCTTGAAGGTCACATGTTCAAATCTAGAGGGGTAGGGTATATATACCTCCATAGATTTTAGTAGTAAAATCATTGTACAAATCTCTTGTACCACAAACAAAGAAATCTCATACACCAATTTAATGTATGACTTAACCATAACCTTAAAAATAAATTATTATTAATAATAATAAAAATAACATATTATAATTCACATAATATTTATAAAAAAAATCAAAATTTTATTTTTATTTAATAATATTTATATATACATCTAATTTTTACTCACCTAATTATGTTCATATTACAATAATTTTTTTTTATCAAAAATGATATACAATTTAAGATATGCCCTAAAAATTTAGAGATGCAATTACATTCAAAATTACAAGTTTGTTCATTGTTTAAGAATCGATGTGATTGACATATTCGTCAATATTCATGTCACACACTGTGATTATCCTAAAAATTTATACACATAAAGGTTCTCTTTCTGTTTTCCCAAAAAATTATACACATAAAGGTTCTATTTCTGTTTTCGCTAATTGCTTAAGGAAATATTTATCTCTATGAATAATCTCGAAGTGCTAACTTTTTCAAAGGCAAATCAAATTGTAAGCGGGAAGAAAATTTGTTTTAATGTTTTTTATTAAAAAAATTTAAAATGAAAATGGCATGAGAATCATGTTTGTGGAATGATTACAAAACTGAGGTTAAGTAGTATTTTCCATCATACCTCGTTAAGTAAACTATTATCAATTTATTGTAATATGATATCAATGAAGCTCAAACAACCTTATACGGGATAAGGTGTAAAAAATTAATAATCTTCGCCAAATTTTGATACCATAAACTTTTTAATGACTTCTCTACATGACTAAATTGAAATGGAAAATGAACCAACAAAAGATATAATATATATCTTTAACAAATTTTGATAACATAAACTTTTTAATAACTTCTCTACATGACTAAATTGAAATGGGAAAATGAACCAACAAAAGATATAATATATATCTTTAATTTGAAAGATTTTTACCTTAACATTGTTAGTTTATGACTTAACATTGCTAGTTTATGACTTATTGAAAAATATTTATATTTTTAGAAATGTATTTATTTCTACTCGTGGGTGGAAATACTGTTAGTTTATGAATTATTGATAAATATTTATACTTTTAGAAATATATTTATTTCCACTTATTGGTTTATTGGTGGAAATAATGCTCTTGTCCTTGGATCAGAAATCTCACAAGAGTTGTTTCTCATTCCTCATCCATCGACAAGTGTGCTTTGTCATATGCCTCTCTTATCAAGGCACTGAAATATTTGTGTTTAAGAATTTTTTTTTAGATTTTACTATTCATTTGGCCAATACATCTATTATTATTTTGCATAAAATATAGAAGATTTGTTGATTATTTGTATTTAATATTATTTATTTAGCCTAAATACAAAGAACTTCACATTATTTATTTGTTATAAATTTTGATTATGTAGCCCAAAATATAGAGGACTTGTTAATCATTTATATTTTTCATTACAAAAATTTGATTATTTAGTTAAAGATGCATATCTTACTCCTTTCTAGATTTGAACTAAAAGGTCACAAGTTCAAATCCAAAGGGGAGTAGGGTATGTATACCTCCGTAGACTTTACCAGTCAAATCTTTGGGTGGAGGGGGTCCCTTGTCCCACAAACAAGGGGGTCTCATACACCAATTTAGTGTGGCTTGGCCGTGATCTTAAAAATAGATTATTATTATTATTATTTGCAATTTGTGTTATAAAAATCTTTTTATATAACCAAAAATATAGAATACTTGTTGATTATTTGAAATTTTTATTGTAAAATTTTGATTATTTAATAGAGAGTATAAAGGACTTGCTACTTATTTGCAATTTTCACTATAAAGTTATGTTTACTTAGCCAAAAATATGAAGTACTTATTACATATTTTCAAATTTTACAACAAATTATGATCATTTAGCCAAAAATATAAAGAACTCATTGCTTGTGTGTTTATCATTTATCCCTCTCTATGAACATACTTCTAATTCTAGAGTCACCTTGCTAACAAAGTTGAACATAAATCAAATAAAAATGCAAGCATATAAATTTCAGAAAATCCACAATGTGCCATAATAATGCAAACAATGATTTATTTTATAAATGATCCAAACTTCTAGTTGCCAACTTTACATGATGCTAAAGTAGGAAAAAGGTGTCATTAATGATGTTAATGTGGTGGTAATTGTGTCATATAATCATTTTAGTGTCCTTTATCTAAACTTTAATACAAAATGATCCAAACTTCTAGTTGGCAACTTTACATGATGTTAAAGTAGAAAAAAAGTGCCATTGATGATGTTAATGTGGTGGTAATTGTGTCATATAATCATTTTAGTGTCGTTTATCTAAACCATAATACAAAATGATCCAAACTTTTAGTTGCCAACTTTACATGATGCTAAAGTAGAAAAAAAGTGCCATTGATGATGTTAATGTGGTGGTAATTGTGTCATATAATCATTTTAGTCTCATTTATCTAAACCAGTAATAGATAATAAATTATCGTACCTGACCACATAAAACTTCCAAAAACTAGTGAAGTAATGTCGGGATGAACAAACATAAACAAATCACATGATTAGGGCACATAATTTGGTGATACACAGTCTTGTGACACTGGGAGGGGGAGGTGATTACCTAATATTTTTTTAGGTTGAATAATCTTTACTATTTTTATAATTAATCCAAACAATACATATCTTTATATAAAAATATGGAAACTTAGTTGAGTATTACATCAAATCTAATCCATCCTTGTGAGTATTACATCAAAATATTTCTTTTAATATTCATAAAAATTCTAAACTTCTTTTCACATGTTTCACTGAAATATATTCTTGAAAATGTCAAGAAAGGAAAAGCTTTTGTGTAATCTATCCATCTAATTTTAATGTAATCTATCACTACTCACATGAGAATCATTTATCTAATATAAGCAATAATTTGAAAAGGGTTATAATAATCATAAAAATGCAACAACCAATATGAAGAGATGAGATGAATTGTCTCATTCGCACACATTGAATTATTTTCTTGAAACATGTTACATTTATAGAGGAATTCTGGTTTAACAAATTTCTAAATTAGAGGATTTAGATTCGTTGAATTTTCTAGAAATTGACACCTAGTGACATCTAATCAACACCTATACAATTCTAGATTTTATTCTAACACCCCTTCTTAATCTAGAAATGTATTTTTTACAATACCTAACTTAATTCTACAAATTTCAAATTTTTCCTTTCCAAGAGGCTTTGTAAAGATGTCTACCACATTATAATTTGTATTACAATATACCAAGTCAATTTCCTTTGATTGTATCTTCTCTCTTACAAAATGATTATGTGTCTCAATATGCTTTAATTTGGCATGATACACTGGGTTGTTTTTGAGTTTGATGGAACTTTGGTTATCACATTTGATAATTGTTGGTACTTTCTCTTCTTCTCCCACATCTTAAAGAATCCACCTCAAACAAATTGCCTCACAAGTGGCACTGCACAAAACGTTTTACTCAACTTCAGTAGATGAAAAGGAAACAATTGGTTGCTTCTTCCTACCCTGCGACACAATCCTGGATCCTTTGTCTAATGCATAGCCTATGGTTGAATTTCTATCATCAAGATCACCTTCCCAATATGAATCTGAATAACTTGTCAAATCAACATTAAAATCATCAGTATATTCAATACCAAAATTAGCAGTGCCTTTCAAATGTCGAAATACTCTCTTTGTTGCTTCCAATGATTCTCATTAGGCTTAACCATGAATTGACTAAGTATACTGACTAAATATGCAATATCTCTCCTAGTTGTAGTTAGATAATTCATACTTCCCACCAGTTGTCGATACAAGGTACCATTCATTTGTTTGTTTCATCATCACTACAAAGCTTAGGGTTATGTTCTAATGGAGTAGACATTGGTTTACATTCACTCATATTAAACCTCTTAATTAACTACATTGTATACTTGTTTTGTGTGCTTAGTGTCTTACCATATTCTCTACATACCTCAAAACCTAAATAGTAATGCAATTGACCAAGGTATTTCATCTCAAATTCCTATGACAACAATATTTTGATTTCTTCAATCAACTCATTAACATTTCTTGTTATGGTCAAATCGTCAATATATAAAGAAATAAAATAAACATGATCATTTCCATTCTTCTTCATATAAAGGTTTGGATCACCTTTACTTTTAATAAAACCTTGTTGAAAGAAGAAAGTATCAATTTTCATATACCACGACCTGGGTACCTGTTTAAGTCCATACAATGCCTTCTTTAACTTGTAGACAATATGCTCCTAGCCATGCTTTACAAACCCCTCTGTTTGCACAAGACAAACCTCTTCTTTTAATTATACATTCATAAAAGTTGAAAGAAAATCCAATGGATGTAGTTTCCAATTATACTTAGCAACCATTGCAATCATTAACTAATGGTATTCATCTTAGCTATCGATGCAAAAGTATCCTCATAGTCTATACCTTCTTTCTGCGAATAACCCTTTGCAACCAATCTAGCTTTATACTTGTCTATGCTACCATCAACATTAGATTTAGACTTGAACAACCATTTTGATTCTATAGGGACTTTATACTCCAGAAATTTTGTTAATTCCCATGTTTCATTTTTCATGATAGAATCACACTCTTCTTTCATGGCATCCATCCATACTTTATGTTCTTTAGATTGCTCAAAATTTAAAGGCTCCACTACATTCATAACTTGAGTCATTAATGCATAATATTTATATATGACATGTGTACAAGTTTTTCATGTTGATCACCTTGTTGATACACTACTTTTTGGAGTTCCTTCACCTCTTCTTCTACTTTGTGGATTTCCTTCATCTCTTCTTGGTGAAATATAGCTACTTGAAGCATCCATGTTGCTTGAAGCTTCATATTGATTATGTTCAACATATTATTCTTCTTTGACACTTTAATCACAGACATTAGGAAGATGCCATACACAATGACTATCCTCTTTACAACCTTCATATGCATATTCATGAAATAATACATCTCTACTTGCAAAAACCTTATGATGTCGGGATCATACATTTTATATACTTCATGATCAGTACAATAACCAATAAATATGCATTTGATTGCCTTGACATCAAGCTCTCTCCTATCTTCTTTAGGAACATGAGAAAATGATTTTCTTCCAAAAATTCTTAGATGACTTACTACTGGTTTATAGCCATAAAGTGATTCAAAATGAGTTTTATGATATAAACTCTTTGTAGGGATTCTATTTTTCAGATACATGGTAGTACTAGTTGCTTCAGCCCAAAAACCATTAGTAATATTTTTACATTTGATCATGCTCCGAGCACATTCTACCAAGGTCCTATTCTTCCTCTCAGCTACTCCATTCTATTGGGGAGTATGTGGCACTATAAACTATTGTTGAATCCCATTATTTGATTAATTCCCCTGATGTGTATTCTCCTCATTGATCTATTCATAGAATATTGATGTACCTTTCTATTTTCTTTTCAACCAAATTATTAAATTCTTTGAAATATTCAAACACACCACTTTTCTTTCTAGAAAAATAGACCCAAGTGTATTTAGTTCTATCATCAATAAAGTTAAGGAAATAATATTCTCCACCAAGAGACCTTGTTTTCATGGGACCACACACATTTGTATGAACTAGCTCAAGAATTTCTCATTTCCTTTGATTTGTATGTGTAGGAAAATTTCCCCTATGTTGTTTACGTAGTGTGCACCCCTCACATGCAATATGTTCATTCTTAAGATTTGGAAGACCCTCCACCATTTATTGCTTCTAAAGTAACATAAAATCATTATTATTAAGATGACCATACATTTGATTCCATCATTCTTCCTGTGCCATAGTTGTTGATGTCAATGCTTGATGATTCTTCCTTGTGACATCAAGCTTGTATAGTTCTCCAAATTTGACTCTTGTTGCTACAACTTTGCAGCGATCCTATATGTCCTTCACAAAACATTGTGACTTAACAAATTCAACTATTAAATCTTGACATACAATAGTGGAAACTAAAATTAAATTCTTCTTAATTCCTATAACATACATTACATTCTAAATTTGTTTCTCCTAACCATTAGGAAAATTCACACATATATCTCGATAACCTTTGATTTTATGTGATATATCATCTCCTAGATAGGTATTATAACCATTATTTGTCTCATCATAAGTATCAAACCAATCCCTATTGCAATACATATGAATTGAAGCAACAAAATCAATAAACCATGCATAAGAATAACCAGTTTATGCTGATAAAGAAGCATCAGAAATAAGCAACTTGAGGTTTTTGAAAGCATCTCTTATTGTGACATATTTGTCAACAAAATTTCATGTATGCCTTCTATATTTGGATTAATCAAATTTCTTCTTCCTGCATTCCTTAGCAAAGTGACCAAACTTACCACAATAGAAGCATCCATCATTATTTTTTACATTAGTACCTCTTCTTGGTGGTGCCACGCCTTGTTGTGATTTTGCATGTGTCTTACCTCCTATGTTCCTCTCTCGTGGATTTAATTTGTATGGTTGTTTCCCTTTGGATACCAATGCGAAATATAAACTCTAAGACTTGAAGTTAAGATTATTTATGTGTTCTTCCTCTTGCAAAATAATACATGTCAATTCATCAAAAGTAGGTGCCTTCTCTCTAGCTGCAAGACTGATAATAAACATTTGAGATTCATCTAGCATGCCATTCAAAGTTATAGTTACTAAATCTGTGCTTGAAATGTTTTCTCTAATATCACCAATATTATCTTTAATATTTTCTCTAATATCACCAATATTATCTTTAAGATATTTAATTATAGAAATAAAATTGTTGATATTTTTGGTTTCCTCCATTTTAATTGAGATTAATTTGTTTTTTCAAAACAACACTTGATTTGTATTAATCGTTTCATACAAACCTTTAAGTGTGTCCCAAGTTTCCTTAGACATATTACAATCCTTGATGTGTAGAACAATGTTGTCCTTGACAAACATTCTCAAGAGTACATTTCATTTGGTATCTCTTTTAACCCAATCCATTATGTTTGCAGGCACTACAGGTTTGGCTTCTTGTAAAGATACAATCGTCCAAACATTGTATGCTTCCATCAAAGTCAACATATTAAACTTCCAATTCTCATAGTTTTGTTTGTCTAACTTAGCTGATTCATTCAAATATGAATCAACCAATGGATTTTCCATCTTTCCCTAAAAACAATATTGTTGCAACTGCTAATTGATCAACAATTTTTTGCAAATTAAATTACCTTCAATGTTTCTGTTTGCTCTCACTATGAGGTGGAAACCTCCAAAGATCTCCAAAGATTGTCAATTTAATATGCGTGTAAAGTCAAAGTTGTCAAATGAAGCTCCAGATCACAACTTAGTGCAGTTGAATTCATTTCAAGTTTGTTGTATATTATCATATAAAATTTAGTTGATGGGAATTATGGCAATGATTTCAAATAATAAAAGAATTACACAACTTATTGTCTATGAGAATATTAGCCATGATATTACCTCTTCCACATTGATTCATATCATTTACCAAGTTCTTGATAGTGAATAAATCCTAACAATATAATCTCTATGCATAATTTTGGATAGTGATTGAATAATGATAGTGGGTGGCTCCACCTCTTCACTACTAAGGTTCTTATCTCTCTGCGAAAATCTATAGGCTGCAACCTTAATAATGGAAATTTTGATGCATGTTGTAGATATGCCAACACTACATTGTTTCACTACACGAGTCTCAATTCAAGTAAATATTCATTGATCAACACTTAATGAAGAAACTCTTCCAACCAAAAGGCTTGCAATATTGAACATTGGATGCATCAAAATGGGTCCAAGCAACCCCTTGGCAGTTAGGGTTGTTGTAATAGGTATCAATCTTATCTTCATACATGAAATTGTATCCTCCCTTTAGATTGGCTTGGATGTTAGAACACCCACATGTTCTATATCGAGTTTGGTTGCAGTTACATCCTGGCCCTGCCCACACAGTGAAATAACTAGTGCTTGACAAATGCATGAAGGCTAAAACAAGGCATGCGAACACACACATATACTCTACTTTCAATGCTTATGTAGTGTCATGACCCCCAACCGAGATTTGATACCAAATCACAAAAATGTAGCAATAAAACACAAACGTAGAAATCAACCTAAAGAGATGAGACAAATTGTCTCATTCACACATTTTGAATTATTTGCTTGAAACAAGTTACATTTATAAAGGAATTATGGTTTAACAAATTCCTAAATTAATGGATTTGGATATGCTTAATTTTCTAGAAATTAACACCTAATCAACACTTATACAATTCTAGGTTTTATTATAACAATTGCAAGTTCCATTGTCATTGTTATTTATTTACATATTGAGATGAAGGAACGAATGATAATGGCTTCAAAAAAGTAAAAAGCAAAGTCAAGACCCCAAACACAAATATACCTTTTTTAGAAAAATCAGTCAAGATGTAATCTACCATTATATTTAGTTTGGTTTTGTGTACAGAGGAATCCATATCGGACATGGCATGGCATATCTATGTGCTTACATAAAATCCAACCCAACCGAACATTTGGAGGAAGAGAAAAAAAAAAAAAAGGAAGAGAAGATGTATTTGTCTCTATAAATAACATCCAAGTCGTTTTTTGTTCCGTGGCGACATCTAACAAAAAGCACAACAAGCAAACCTTTAGAGACAAAGTGCTACCTGGACATTGAATTTCCATGTATAGAAGCAATCCTTTAAATTATTGTCATTTTTTTTATGACATCGCAAGGAATTGTCATGGAGCTCTTCTCCTCGTCGTTTGTCCACTGAATTTAACACCCCATTGATTCCCATGACCTTGGGAGAAAGGAAATGTGCATTACCATTAAGAGACTCTATCCACGAAAATTTTGGTTGTCCAACCACTTGCTTGTAAGTGGAGTTAGACTAGTGGACTTTGGGTCTTTCCCCTCACCACTCTTGTCTCTTTGCTTTCATTTTCTCTACAAACAATTCTTCACATAATCTCATAGAGAGGTTAATTGAACAACTTTCAAAGATAACAGAGATATTCCCCAAACTATGAGAAGAAGAAAGAACAAGATATTGACCTGAGCAAAAAGAACAAGATACCTCCTTAATTTATCCAAACAGAAATACTATACCACCATTAATGTCTTAAATGTTGAATGGACGACCATGCTTCGCTTGGTAGACAAATCGTGATTCACCTAGCAAGGAAATCATGCAGATTGTGTGAGATGCTTTGTATTGGTAAAACCATTAATACCTATACTATACGTAGCTATTTGAGATTTTTTTAAATATTTATTATTATTATTATTTTCTAAAAATTAAAATTAATAATTATTTTTGGCAAAGCATTAAATCACATACAATTAATAACAAATTCAACTCAATTTTTATTCCGTGTAGGGATTAATAATGGTGGTTACTACATGGCCACAATTATTACGTCGATAAACATTTCTATTTTGAAAATAGGATGGAGGGTGCAAGATTGGACGATGGGGACACATCCAGTAGTGGTGTCTTCTTTTAATATCCATCGTTGAATAATTTAGTCCAACGATTCACTCCAATGTGAATTAGGGGATTAATAGTTAAAAAAAACACAAAACCTCAAGCCTCATACCTCTATTTAATAAATCATCTCGATCCATTTTATTCTATCTATTTTGTTGGTTGTTATTATGTTTTGGATGGGACAAAAACTAAACAACTATAATTATTTTTTTTACCAGGAAAATTGATAGACCTTCCTATTGTCACCGAGGAGACCCAAGATCAAGTTGGAGGGACTACCCCTATAGAACTAAAAAACTATTATAATTGTTGAATAACCTTACAGTTATGGATGAAGACATATAGTTAATGAATGATATTTGTCTATAGAATCCCTATTGACGTTCATGATTCACTAATACCTGATAAAACATGATATGCTAGTAATTATTTATACAATTCAAATGTATACAACAATTTTTATCCATTGTTATATATGATTTAATGATGATGATATGAAAATTGTAATTTCTTTTTAACTTTAACTATCACTGACAGTTTATACAATGGATTATTACTAACATTTTATACAAATTTAACGGTTGTAAGAATTCTATCATTGTCAATAACAAAAAAAATTATGGTCTAATTAGGAAAAATGTGTCTTTTTAGATGGTGACAACCTCCATGTTGGGTTGTGACAACACATATCCTTGGAATTACATTCATAGGTTCCTCAAGAGTTTGGCTTTCTGTATGCCTAAAAACACTTAAGAAGTTTCATACTTAAATGTTGAAGCCCATGAAGAGCTTCTTGATACTTGTATTCATTTCTCTATTGACTGAGCAATAAAGAATACCATTTCCCCCTCTCTTTGTCTCTATCTATCTGTGTTGTGTGATGTTTTATTCTTTTCTCTGGTTATTAACTTCTATTGTGCAAGCCCAACCCGAACCCAACCTGAACAAGTGGTATCATAGATAAGGTCGAGTGAAGGTTGTGAGTTGAGAATCGATGGTAGCATTTGCAGCAGCCATGAATCAACATAGGGGAAGAGGTCATGTGAAATGGAGAAGGAGATCGTAGTAGAGAAGAAATCCTAAGAGAAGGAGGTTGATTTGTGAGGGACCAAATCACCAATCATCACATAAGCGAATATGATGGCTATTGGGAATTTGATCTGCAATGGAAAGTACCCATTGTAAATCCATGGAAAAACATAAAATTTATGATGGTCTTGCAGAAGATGAGGTGTTATGTGTTTTATAAAAAGGCAAGATAGCGGTGTCGTTCTATAGTTGAGAGTCGAAATTATTTTCCCATGGAAATATGAGGAAGCCTTACCAGTACCACAACCATTCGCATTTGCGCTCCAAGAAAATGTATGAGAGAACTTCCAGGTGGTTTATTCGATGAGTTGGATTCTCAAACCAATGAGCTAGTTTTTTTATTGTTGGGTCATTTCACCAACTGCAAAGGATATGTTTTTGATTAATTTTATGAAAGTTGTATTGGGAAGAGAAGGGTCTCAATAATTATGCTCAGATTGGTGTAGATTGGAGGTGTCAAGTATAATGTGAAATGATATAGCTTCTACCCACCACTACAAAAGTATGGAAATCATTTCCTAAGATTGCATAAAATATAGACCTTGAGAGTAGGAGATTAGACCTAGATTCACACAATGGAGGCTAGTATTGGTATGATTGTAGGTTCTCACAAGAGAAATGAGTTGTTTTTTTAATTCTCCATGATGCAAAAGCTGGTATGGGCACACTCATTGTGAAGATGATGACAAAGAGCCCTCGATGAATTTTGAAAGAAGAGGGTTTCAAGGAAGGATATGATGAATAAGTTGGTGAGTAGAGGTGGTGGCCGACCGACTGAAGTCGAGGTTGTGGTGCCATGTCTGGGAAACAAAGTGTGACATACATGCTTCAAGTTGACAGGACGTCATGAGTAGACGGCAGGTGAGATACTTGACAACATACAACTTTGTTGGTTTTGTGAGACATGGTGATGCTAAGGCTTATGGATATGTACGCCAAGTGCAGAACTTGGAGGATGTATGTAAATTGTTTGACGAAATGTATAAATGAGATAGAGTTGTTGTAGAAGTCAGATCTGGTAGTGATGGTGGAAAGTATAGCATGGAAGTGGAGTCAAAGAAATGGAGGCTAGCGGTCGATCCACAAAAAGGTGGAAGGTTTTTGAATGCATAGTTCAAGGTGGAGTTACCACCTTTTTATATGTAAATAGTCATACGAATGTAAAACCTGGTTAGGCATGCGTACTCATGTTTTGAAATGTCACTGGTAAAGTCTAGATGACCTAGGTAATAGGGGGAGAATGTGGTATTCCCGAATACCTTTCCTTTGAGAGAAGTTTGGTCGATTTTGGTTATGAGAAAGTTGGGGGGGGGGGGAGTTAGGTCATGAGTCATGGTTTTGGGCACATGTGGTTTTGGTAGCTTGTGGTTTTAGAGCTCATGGATTGCATGTAATGAAGCCTTTAAAATGGATTAGGACACTCCATTTAAATTATCCTGGAGGTGAGAGGTAAAGGCTCACTTGGCTAGCTTGGCTGAGGTTGGTCAAGGGAACAAAGTTTTATATCTATGTTGGTTTTGGTGATGGAGCTAAGGGATGAAAATTATGGGATCTTGTTGTCCACAAATCATTAGCAGTAGAGATATGAACCATGAGAAGTTTTTAAGGATCACAAAGGGATATTTGTTTGCAAACTCACAAGGGAATCATTGTATGGTCTAAGGTAACCAAGAAAAGTACAAGATGTGGTATTCCTTCATAGTGAGCCAAAGTTTCTTAAGAAGTGAGTATGATCTTTATGTTTATGGCATATTCATTATCTTGATGTTATGTTGATGATAATCTTGTTGCAAGAAAAACATGGTTGAGATGAGCAGGTTAAAGGCTCAGTAGATCAGGATGTTTCAAATGAAGTATGTAGGAGCAAAGCAACAAGTCTTGGACATAGAAGTACTCAGAGAAGGGAAAAATGGTAAGTTGTGGTTGTCACTGATGAGGTTTGGTATGAACATTAATAAACTGATAAATATCCCTTTAACTTTCTATTGTAAAATTTCTTCAAGTTTACGCCTTGGTAGTAAGGAAGAATATGATTATATGTCTAATGTATAGTACAATAGGAAGGTTTATGGTTGTGATGAAATGTTAAAATATCTCACATTCAATTGTTGTTGTTAGTGTACACATGGAAAAACAAGGTAAAGAGCATGGAATTGGGTGCTTCAGTATCTGAGAAGCATGAATATCACATATAATGGTTGCAATGATTTGTGGTTAATTTGATTCAATGGAGGTAGAGTGATCCATACTAGAGAAAATTGTGCGTACATGTTCATGCAACTAGTATTGCTAGAGAAGTTGCGGTGGTGTTTGGCTTCTCTTGGCTTGCAGGAAGGTGATGTTTGATTCATTGGGAAAGGTATCAAGAAATTGTTGTCAAGGTGGAGATTGTTGGGTTGTGATAAAACATACCCTTGCAGTTACATTTGGATATTCCTCGAGCGTTTGGATTTCCATATGCGTGGAAATGCTTGAGAACTCTCTTTCTTAATTGTAAAATTCCGTGAAAAGATTCTTGAGACTTGTATTTATTTATCCATTGATTAAGAAATAAATAATACCATTTCCCCCTCTCTTTGCCTCTATCTATATGTGATGTGTGATGCTTTATTATTTTCTATGGTTATTAACTTTTGTTGTGCAGGCTTGACCCCAACACTCCAAACCTTTGGTTTTGTAAAACCTTTGTCTCTCCACATGTCCTCATCCACCGACCTGTCTTTGTCCTCTTCCCTCGGTTTCATCATGCGCAGGTTTTCCATGTTCTTTTCTCCGAAACTATAAAATTTGGGTTATACAAGGCTCGATCCTTATCCCTGCCATTGTGGATATTTTTGGCAAACTATTCGTTGAAATTTTTGGGTAGGAATTTGTGTAATTAACTTTACTACCAGGGGATTTTTGAACAATTACAGAAATTTGCAAGGTAGTAAAGATAGTCAAGTTTTCAGGAACTCCAGTTCAGGTAGTTGGTTTTATACTTGAGATTTTTTCTTCATATCACATTTAATTACCATCTTCCTAATTGTGAGGACGTCCTATGTGCCACATGCTAATTTCTAGTTTTGTAGTACAATCATCTGCCACATGTTAATCTCTATTTATGTAGGACAATGTTGACATGAGCTCATCCACAATCCACAGCATTGCAATGGATGGGGTAAGTTGGGTAACAATTAGAAAATCCAAATGAAATGCTCATGTGATTAAATTGGCACTTGTTCAAATTATTACAACATCTGAGAATGTAAGTTTTCATAGTTAGAAATATTGTTGAGAGTGTTTCTAGATAAGAATTGTGTACCTGGTTTTGAAACATCCAACGTTTCGAGTGGGAACTCCACCCATCATTGGGGACGACCAAAAATCTCAAGTGTCACATGTTATCTTGTCATAGACTCAACGTTATCTTAATTAAAGGCATCCCTTTTATTTTTGGTATTATTAATGTGGAAATATAAAGTTATTTTTTTACTAGAAAAAGGGTCATATTTTCATATTACTCATTAATTTGTTCTCATACTTTAAGTTATAATTCTCAAAACTATTTTTTCTTGGCTAAGAACACGTTTTCCTTGGACACAAGGAAACATGTTAACAATCCAAGACCCAAAGACATATGTCAAGAGTGAAAGTTTGCCTCCTTACAGACCATCGATGGGTTATTCTAGTAACAATGATGAGTCAGCCCGCATTTATGGATAGCTAAGTTTTTCCAAGGTGTTAAAAAATAATTTTGAATTAGAATGAAGAGTACAATGTTCCTCATATATAAACCAAATTTTTATTCATGAGACTTGTCCTAAAGAAGGGATGTAAAGAATATAAGAGTTATGAACACAAAAAAATCTAATAAAAGGGAGAAAATGTCAAATAAAAAAGTATGCAGTTTGATAGAATTGCACTACAATCAAAACCGAAATAGTCACTTAGATTAAACTTCCATAGATCCTTTACAAATGGAGAATGAAGAACCTCTTACATCATAGTTACCTCTAGAAGAAGAAAACCTAGAAGATTTTTTATGACAATTCAATGATTGGAGGATGGAGGATGCCCCTTCGAAGATGAGATAATAATATTTAACTCAGGGAAAGCATCCACCACAGAGTCCCCACACACTACCCAATAGACAATTTTTTTGGCAACATTAGATAAGAAAATACACCCCCATAATTATAAGGAACAAGAACTAGATGAGCATGACTCGAAGCCACTAAATTTGAAGTCTTGTCCCCCATCAAAAACACCTTGAAAATATGCATTGATGATTTAATCTATGGAAATAGAACTGATGATGCTCCCCACCTCCAGTGTTGAAATGTCATCCTATATATAAAGGCTCAGTGAACTACTCTGAAGACAAGGCACCAGGATCCCTCATAAGAATGTTAAATCCCTACCCAGTGTTATTCCCTCCTCCATAGGACATCCTTTAGACTTCACAATTTCTCAACCCCACCTTGAAGAGGAGATTGATAACAACCATGTAGATAAAAAATTGAAGAAATGGAATGGAGAGTAGCAATACATTGGGGAAGATTACCTAGTTTATCCAACTTCAAAATGGACATCCTTGAAATTAAAAGATCTACCCTATTTTCCATGAAGTTCACATATGCAGTAGGGTTAATACTTTCCTCCCTACATGGAAAAATAGAGGGTTGGACATCCTCTCGAGGTTGAACAAGTTGATGCATCATTCGAGCAAAATACTCCCCACGACCTTCCTTTAAAGAATCTCATGAAGGAATATTCCTTATGATTTCCTATATACAAAAGACTTGTTAGGACAATCCCTCAAAATATATCCCATCTCATGGTAAAACTTGCATCTAAAAGCAATATTCTCATAGTATAACACTTGAACCTGCCACAAATTCCCACACTCCAATACCAACTTATATCCCTGACTCTCATTCCAATTCATTTGCACCAATGTGTGAGGAACCCATTCCAAGCTTAGGGTTTTTGAATTTTTAAGTGAACCCAACGCATCCCCTATGGTTTGGAATAACTTTGGTTGGTAGAAATGAGGAGGAATCCCAAAAGACGAACCCAAAGAAGTTGAATGTCTTTGTGTCTCTTTAAACCATAGTTACTAAGTTCTAATTCAAATTCGATTCGATACGGAAAAAAATCGACTGCCTAAAATCCAATACAGAAAAAATTTGGGAGTATACAACTTACAAATACTACATATTATTTTTTCCAAAATTTTAAAAAACAGTCAATGCAAGGAAAGGTGAGGAATCATATCATAACATGTCAAATGAGAATGGGCACTTTGTGCTTATTTTTGTGGAGGGGGATAAACAAGAATTGATGTTACCTATCGGTGGGCTAAAAACATGGCATTATTTGTGAAGCTAAAACATAGCATTCCCTAGGAATCTCATAGAAAAATGCAGATATGGCCATAACACAGTAGTGGAGACAACCCAAAGTGCCATCAATGCAGTGCATGTTGAGGCTAAGAGTGTCCCTAATGGAGTAGAGTTGGTTAAGTTGATGGGTAAGAATACTGGATATCTTGCATTGCATTCAACTTTGAGTAGCAAAGATGTGGATTGTTGCATTATATCTTGAATTTGTTCTATTTGAAGGGAGAAGGGGGGTTATTTGAGTTTTTAGAGCATAGATTGGTAGAGAATAACAACTGTGTGCTTGTTATTGCAAAGGGGGTTGGACAAGAATTGATCCCAGGAGGCTTGAGGACAAGGAGAAGAGGAATGAATATGGAAATTCTATGTTTTTGGATGTTGGTCCATGGGTTAGGTATGTGCTAAAGAATTGGTGGAAGAAACATCACCCCAATGAGCTATTTACCTTGAAATTTTCACAAATTTTCACACTATTATAAATCAAAATATACAAACTCAAAGTACTATTAAGCTATGGGTTAGATGAATTTGTGATAGTATGCAAATCTTTCGGTTAGATGAATCTGTGATAGTATGTAAATTCATCTATGTACTTATTTCAAAATGGACAAAGTAGTTGTCATTCAACATTGATATTGAATAGAAAAACAAAACTTTGCAAATGCACGCTTCACAATATTAAATTTGATTTCATATAACCCATACTTGCAATCATGTACATGTTCTATTAATATCTATCCAAAGTTTGGAGAAGAGGGATGGGTGGAAGATGAAAGTCAAGTATGGGCCAACGTTATTATACATTCAAAAGAAGCACATTAACATCTAAACATACTAATTGAGGGTTGTTCATATTATTCCTCTTTATTGTCTTTACAGGTTTGAATATATTCCAAATCATGCATTTTTTTCTAGGCATACCATACCCAAATTTATGGCTAATCTTAGAGCTCCTATGATAACATGCCTTTGTCTCCTTGAGATATAGTTCAAGTAATTTTCCTGTAGTAGATTGAAGGGCACATTTTCATACTTTCTTAGGATCTAATCTAACCTTAGAAAAGGTATTACTGAGTTTCTTGCATATTCCTATAGAAGGATGATGATTTGATGGTGTGATTCTCCTAACCAATCTATATAAAGTGAATCGTTGGATGGATCAATTATTGAAAAATATATAAAGGTATCGATGGATCAATTATTGAAAAAATTATAAGGGTATTGCATGCTTCAAGAAATGCATAGAAGAGTTGTTGGCTACTACACCAAAGAATGGATAATCTATGTTTCAGAGAATGGAGAATCTATGTTTGATGAGGAAACTAGTGTTCAATTTGTTGGGATTCAATAGTTGATTTATTAGCATATGTTATTGAGGATTATGTAAGGGTTTGGACATTATGCCTATGGTGGAGAAAGAATCCATGAACTCAATAGTAATGATCACTCTTGGTCATTGGTTGTTACTAATTTTTTGAGTCATGGAATATGGCAGAGGAAGTGGCACTATTTTATTGGCATAATCATTGGCTTGTTTTCATCATCAACAATAAAATGGGTGTATTTCAAGATTATTCCAACCTTGATACTAAGTAGGTATTTCCTAGAATCACTTGCTCCTAAATCGATAGAAAGATCCATTTCAGTCATAGACTTGTCTTATCAGTTTTCAGTCATTATCACATTTAACAAGGCTCTTGGATAATCCAAATGTGCCACACAAAGATAAGAAATATCCGCTTGCAATAATCACAATGTAGGAAGTTTTTGGAAGTTGTAAGTTCTTTTGAAAAGCCACTGATATCATATCTATCTACAAAGAACAAAAGGATTGAGTGGCAAGCGACAGATAAATTTTCTGTTGGAGGAAGGGTTGTCAATAATTATACTTTTCATCTTGCAAAACATCATTTACCCCTGGAAATTGTTCTATTTCCAGTAGGAGGTTTGTGTATTTTAGAAATTGTTATAGACCTTCTTGTATTGGCATTTAGCACTGATTTTAAAGATTCATTCTAGCATGAGGGAAACATAAATATATCAAAAGGAAAAGTGTTATTTGAGGAGGTTTTAAAGCTTATCTTCAGGTCATACCAGTAGTCAGGACTGTAAATTTCATAACAGAGGATGCAAATTGAGAAAACAATAGACTGGGTAGTCAAAACAAGAAACTGCGTAGACAAAACAATGTACTGCGTGGATGAAACAACAAACTACGCAGACAAAACAATAGGAAATAGAGTAGACAGATCATGGGAATATGTTGAGCGCATTTGATTAAAGGGAAAACAATTGAGCTAAATAAGCTCCAACAAATCAAGAAAATCAAGAACTTGTCAGGAATCCCAATGGTGTGGACAGTTGTCCAGAACATCTGCCAGTGTACGCACACAGTGGAGTTTAACAACTAACACTCCCTCTTAAACTCAACAGTTACAAGCATCAACACTGATAATTCCCAAGTGTTGTCTCTGAAAATCAAAAAATGTTTTTTCCAATGGATTTGTAAAGATGTATGCGAGATGATCTCGTGAGCCAAACAATTTAAGAGCGATTTCACCATTATTGACTAGCTCGTGTATGAAGTGATAGTGAGTGTCAATGTTCTTGTTTTTCTTATGAAAAACATGGTTTTTTGATAAAACAATTGTTGAAGTATTGTCACAGAATATAGGAGTTGGATCATTTTCTTTATGTGACATGTCATTCAATATTCTTCTTAGCCACATAGCTTGACATGACGCTGAGGTAGCAGTGACATACTCTACCTCCGTAGAAGATATTTAGACAATGGGTTGCATCTTTGATGCCCAAGAAATTAGATTTGTGCCTAGGTGAAAAGCATACACTGAGGTGTTTTTCTGATCATCTAGGATGCCTGCAAAATCACTATCAGTGTAACCAAAAAGATGACTATCTTTAGACTGAGTGTACCATAAACCAAAATTGAGAGTACTAGTAACACATATCAGAATCCTTTTGGCCATTTTCCAGTGAGAATCTTTGGAAGATTCCATGATCCTGGAAACAAAGTTGGATGCATACATAATATCAGGCCTAGTTGTTGTAAGATGCAACAGGTTTTCTACTAAACTTTTGTACAAAGTAGAATCCACTGTAGGGCCTTCATATTGCTTGCTCAATTTTGTGCCTAGGGGTATAGGAGTTTCTGTTGGATTGCAATCTTCCATGCAAAATATTTTTATGATGTCTGCTACATATTTTTCCCGACAAAAAAAAACCCTTAGTTTGATTGATCAAATTCAATCCCCAAAACATATTTCATTATGCCAAGATATGTCATCTCAAACTCAAACTGCATAGCATGTTTAAAGATGGATAACTCAAGATTTCTAGTATATATCATGTCATCAACATATAGACAAGCAATCAGAATTTTACCTTGCTGATATGTTTTGGTGTATAGAGTTGTCTCATTTTGGCTTCTGCTAAAACCACTCTTGATTAGGTAAGTATCAATTATGTTGTACCAAGCTCTTAGAGCTTTCTCTAAGGCATACAAGGCTTTCTTCAATCGATACACTTTGGTTGGATTCTCTTTGACTTCAAATCTAGGTGGTTGATCCACATATACCTATCTTCTAAGACACCATTCAAAAAGGCTGACTTGACATCCATCTAGTATACTTGCCATTTGTGTTGAGATTCTATGGCTAAGAGGGTCCTTAGAGTGTCCAACCTTGCTACTAGAGCAAAGGTTTCACCATAATCAATGCATGGTTGTTATGAGAATCCTTTGGCAACAAGTCTTGCTTTGTTTTTTTCAATATCCCCCTTTTCATTTAGTTTAGTCTTGTAAACCCACTTGACACCAATACTTGTCTTATGTTTGGGCAGATCAACAAGATCCCATGTCTTGTTCTTCTCAATAGAGATAATCTCTTGGTTCATGGCTTGAACCCAATGTGGCTCTTTAGCTTCCTTTTTAAAAGATGTATGTTGGCATGATATTAATGCAAAAATATTGTGCCAATTAATATCATCCAACTACCGATGGATTTCTCTCAAGCTTCAAGTTCGCTGATTTTGGACTTCAGAGGATGAATTTATGCTTGAAGAAGAGTTGTCCTGAGAAATTTCAGGTTGTCCTTGTACCTAAAATCTTGGAAGGACATGCTAATGTGTTTGATGTCCTGAAATTTCTGTGTGTTCAGGAAGTGTCAGCAATGGATTTTGATTGTCCATGGGCGATTTTCATACTCACTCCAGAACTAATTTTCAAGAAATTTGACATCTCTATTGAGAATGAGTTTCTTTGAAATTAGATTGTAGAGTCTATAGGCTTTGGATGTCTCGCTGTAGCCAACACAAAGGCATTTCTCACTTCGATCATCAAGTTTCTTCCTCAATTCATAAGGTATGTCAGCGCATGCAATGCATCCAAAGGTCCTAATATGAGAAACATTCGGTTTTGTCCCACTCCATGCTTATTGATGGACCTTCATCTTGACACTAGTGGTTGGGGATCTATTCAGGAGATAAACTGAACATGCTAGAGCTTCAGACCAAAATGAATTTGACAGGCATTTCTCTCCGAGAAGGCTCCTTGCCATGTTCATTATAGTTTGGTTTTTCCTCTCAACCACTCCATTTTGTTGTGGAGTATACCTAGTTGTGGTTTGAATGATTATGCTTTGTGATTTGCATAAATTTACAAATTATTTTGAACAACATTCTCCTTCTCCATCTGACTTGAGTACCTTTACATATTTCCCACTTTGTTTTTCAGCTTCAGCCTTGAACTCCTTGAACTTGGCAAAGGTTTTAAACTTGTTTCTGAGGAAGTAGATCCATATTTTCCTGCTAAAATCATCAATACATGTTAGAAAATAAAAGCTACCACCTATTGACTTTGTTTGCATTGGTCCACATAGGTCAGTGTGAACCAACTCTAAGTGTTGTTTGGCTTGAGTGGAGGACTATGGAAAGCTAGTTCTCTTATGTTTTTTAAAAATGCAAGACTCATAAGGGGGATTTTTCTCTTTGAAGATAGGTAGACCTTTGACCATGGAGTGCTTCTGCAAAAGGATTAGAATCTGAAAGGGTAGATGTCCAAATATTGCATGCCAACTCATAGTTTCATTGGGGGTGGATGCACTTTGTGCATAGGATTAGGTCAGATTTGTAGTTCTAAGGGTAAGGGGAAACATTCTATTCCTAGTCATGTGGATTTCAGAAATCTATTTTCTGTTGGGAGGTTTGTCATATATCCTACATGATGATCCTTCAAAGGTACCTTATAGCCATGTTCAACTA
>ML796185.1:246165-270270 GCA_009831015.1 Picea engelmannii
TATTGCGAGGCCCTTACACAACCTGACAACCTTAAATGTTTATATAAATATGCTTCTCGGAGTACATTTTTCCTCGAAATTTTTCATACAATGTTGCAGTGCTTTTGGACAATATTGTTGTCCACCGCCAGTTGAATAGGCATTGTTTGTTTTTGCAATGCAATTTTGTCATCGTTGAAACTACATACATTGTTCACTGGTTCGATGCATTGGTTCACCAGTTGCTTCTTGTTGTTATTGTTTGATTCACAATTCGACCTGGGATTTTGCCTTTCATTGTTTCAGAGTAAGTTTTCATGCCATAGTTTCATTTTCTATTCTTTCTTTGTTGTTCAGTGTTTGCAGTTTGCAAGTAAGAATGTTTGCTTGTTTCTACTGGCATGCTCGTCATATGTTTCTGGTTCCTTCTGTGCTTCAGATATAGTTCCGTAATCATTGGAGATACATATGTTGTTTACTGGTTCGGTGGTTGTTGCTTGTTCGTTGGTTCGTTGGTTCGTCGGTTGCTAGTTGTATTTGTTTGGCTCAATTTTACGATTTGGGGCCATGTGGCTGCAGTTGGGCTTGTTCGTGCTTTCTTGCTAGTTTGGTGCTTACTGTTTTATTTTGTTTCCTTCGGCTTTGTAAGGTTGGGGTCCTGCGCCGACAGTTGGAGCTGTTTTTTTTTTTTTGTACTATTATTATTTTTTTGAGCACTTAATGGTGTTCACCCCCTGCACCCATGAGTGGACAGGCGGTTGTATTATTTTCCTTGCCTGGCAAGGTCGATATCTGTTTTTCTATGAGAGTTTGTTGGTGCTTTGGTGTTGACATGATAAAAAATAGTTGTATGCAAAATAGTTCGAGAAGTACATGTGAAATTGCAATATCCATTGTTTTTTTGTTAAAATAAAACATATGCAAGTTGCACTTATAAACCATGTATGGTGAAATGTGTCCATATGAAAATGCATGTTCTTTATCCTCTGCACAGGCTGGTGTGCCCACGATACAATTTGTCTTGTACTTGAGATATGATATGTACAAAAAGATATTGCAAAATTATATTTCTGTGTCTCGAAGCATGTCTGGGTAGTTTTCCACGAAAAACCAAAATCTTGTATTGTGGGCACAACAGTCTGTGTAGAGGATAAAGAACATGTATTTCCATGGGTGGAATCATATTTGGATACTTTTCCATGGAAAACCAAAAAGCGTTTAGCTGCGACCATGCAATTTTGTAATATTTTGTGGCTTGTAATATATTTTGGGCAGGGGAAAAATTTACATAATTACAGCTATGGATGGAGAAGTGAAAAAGTTCATGTTTCTGCCTATGTTTTATTCTATTCATTGATTTTCATTTACTGTGTCTACATATTACTTGTTCTCCGGTGCATACCAGCTTCCATTCATGTTCATTGTATTTTGTGCATTCCCACATTCAAACAAACAAAATAGTTGGAGAAAACGATGGAGTCTTAACTGCATCGGTTGAAGAGGAGATAGAAAGATACATGCTTTCATATTGTGTTGTTTTGTATTTCATTTATTGTCTGTATATGTGTTCACCTAGTTTTTTGTATGTAGATGTTGCGTGCCTTCTTACATAATAAATTATCTTCATTACATGTCTTCTTGCATACTGACCTCCTTCATGTCCGTTGTATTTTTCCATTTAAACAAACATAATGGTTGGAGAGGACGATGGACTCTTTGGAGGGAATGTAGACGAGGAGTTACAGAGGTGGATACCTGTACTCTTATTTCATATTCCAGTGTTCAATATTTCATTTACTGTCTGTATATTTGTTGTGCTTGTTTTGTTGCTTTGCACTCTTTTTTTTTGTGTGTGTGTGTTCTTTTCTTCCTTCAAATATAATTTCTTGGGTTTACATGTATGTATATACTACGTATCTTTCTGCATATTCTCATGTGAATCGTATTCTGTTTGTTGTTACATTGGAATAAATAGAATAATTTCTCTTTCTTTTACATGACTAACTTGCCTTGATGTCTATTGTATATTCGACATTACTATCTTGGAAGAAACAGGTTGGTTGGACATGAAGATGAATTGTTATGTGCAACATCAGAGGGTTTTGTAGTACAATCTTCTAAAATGTATACCAACTGTGAAATGGGCCTTTCTACCCTCCCCATTTCTACTTTTTCCATTTTCCATTATCCCTTTTGTTTTCTAATTGCTCTGCTTAGTGGTCTTTCTGAAAATGCCTTGGTGCGTTGGTTGGCGGACTAACGTTTTCACAATTATGGTCACGCTTCTACCTTATTCCATACTTACCCACTTTGTCGATTGCGGGTGCCCAGCTGATAGGTTCAAGATTTCTCCCTTGGCTTCTGAGGGTCTGCAATATACAGATTGGCCATCATGCCCTGCCCTCGCGCCCTGTTTATTGTTACACATTTTTCCATTAAAAAAATCAGAGGCATACAATTTGACGCTTGGGTCCTCATGTTTCCTGAGTATATTCCTTGACACCCTATTTCGTATTCCACCTCCTTCCACCCTGCATGTGACATTAAGAACTATTATGGACAATATACAATGCATATGCTTGTTTAGTTCTTCTGATGTTCATTTACACATGCTTGCATTGGAAATAGTTGGACTAGTGACATGGCCATGAGAAGTCAGTCATACCAGACATCAGCAAATCGACAAGGCCAAAGGTAAAGATGCATACATTTTGTTCCTAGTATGTTTATCAAACAAATATTCTCGGCTATTTTTTCATCTATGGCATGGTGAATATGCTGATGTCATCTGCAATACATGGTTTGCGGTTCACAAGAAGTATCAACAAGTACAAGTGAGACGTCGAACATAGTGCAGGTTCCGCAGACCAAGAGGTGTGGTTGCAAAACTTTGGCTCCATAGTTCGTCGAAGCTATGCGTCTACATGTAGATTTATGCCAGTAAACAATACATACAACAAACAAAATTGCACACTACCATTCACTTTAGTTTCCCTATTCAAAAATTGTCACTGGGTCTAGAGTTGTAACAGCTAAAGTACTATCAATAGAGGGCTTGAACAGATGTCGAACTGGACAAGTGTTCATCGGGGACATAATGGTCGTTTATAGGACCTACTTGGACAAGGTAAACAAAACTAGATCCATTATGCGTGCTGACATGACAGACAAGGAGGCCATGATGACATTCACACTGACTATTTCTACACAACTTGTCCAAAAACATGCAGAAAAGATATTCCCGGGTAATGGGATATCCATTACAAATTTTAATATATTGTCCAGAACAATATATGACCATGGTGATTGTGATCGGATTATTTCGCTCAACAAAACAAGTATTGTGGAAAAAATTCACGCTGATATCGTTTCATCCCGAACGCGACTATCAACTAGATTGCACAAAGTAGTGATATTTACCCAATCAGAACCATTGGCGCAACTGTCACAATGGCGAGAAAAATTGGCTCGCAACACATTCTCTATATAAAGAATGGAGAATCGGACAACGACAAGGCAATGGTACCGCTTTCCATATCTAGTTTTGTCCTTTACTTTCTCATGTGCATGTATCTTGGGTAAGTTACACAAATATTGCACTGTTCCATGTTGTAGCTGCAATTGTTCGATAGCTATTCAAATTTATTTTCATCAATGGAACAACAATTGCATAAAGGGTAGTTTCCACTTATGCTCTTCAAAAATATAACAAAGAAAAGGGATGTTAGAGAAATGTTCTTTCACACAACCCAAGCAACATTTGTAATAGAGTTGCGAGAAAACATAGTACAAGATTTGAATAAACTAACTAGCTCTACAATTGTTGTGCGTATACATCCACAAAATCATCCTCACTTTGCTTATACAAATAGCCTTCACCATATTTCTGTGACTTGTTTACTTTTTCTTTTTTTTAAGGGGGGGGGAGGGGTGCAGTTGTGTATTATATTGTTCAATGTATTAATTTCTATGCTCGCATTTCCAGGTTGAAGGTGTTTTGGTTGCAGCGAATGCGTACTCGACCCCCTTTGAGACTGTATGTGCAAAATGCAACATTGGAACCTTGTGGGAACTTGCTTGCAACATGTTTGGAGTTTAGTTGGTTCTTGGTTGTATGCTTCATCTGTCAATTTGTATATTGCAGAAATACGAGTGTTGTTTGGACATAGAACAATAGAATTGCAATTTTTTAGCCAACTAGCCCGCAAGTCCGCTTGTCAATTTGTATGGTGTTGTGACGTGAATGTAGGATGTGGCTTGTTTTAGCACTTTTCCTTGATCGATGAACTTGGTAAAATTAATCTCTTGGAATAATTTGAAATAAACGAATATATACTGTGCAAATTCCAATTGTGCTATCATATCAACAAGAGGCCCTTAAAATTAAAATTGGTCGTTGTTATGCTTGCGGTAATAGAATTTAAAAAAACTTTGTTTTGTTTCCTTCGTTTTTTTTCAAATAAGAGATTTAACATCATTTGATATTTTGTGTAATTAAATTGTACAATATCAATATTTAATATTAATAATTTAGTATTTGAAATAATGTTTTTAGATAATGTTAGATATATAACATATATGTTATATGTTATACATGTAAACTATCACAGTCTTGAGCCTGCCAGTCCTGGAGTTCGTTTGTCAATTTGTGTATCGCAGAACTTCGAGTGTTGTTTGGAGGACACAAAACAATAGAAGTGCAATGTTGAGCGAGCCAACCTGTAAGTCCGCCTATCAATTTGTATATCGTGGAACTTTGGGTGCTATTTGTATGAAACATAACAATAGAGGCCCAATTTTGAGTCCGCCAGCCCGAGAACCCGTGATCTAAATGGCTAAGTATGGAATGAGAGATTTGTACATGCTCCATAAAATCTCATGTCTATACTTTATAAAAGTACATATTTAGTATGTATTACTCGTTTCCCGAAAAATTTCTAGGTGTGGAAGTTGGCGGATACACGTGTTCAGAATTCCACTTACTTTGATATCGCCAGCTCGACCGACCGCTCGTTCGTTTCATATTGTACATATTACATGTAATATGCATTAAATATTACATGTAATATGTAATACATATTCAATCTTGAACCCACCGGTCTTGGAGTCCGTCTGTCAATTTGTATATTGCGGAAATCCGAGTGTTGTTTGGAGGACAAAGAACAATAGAAGTGAAAATGAGGGATTCGTACATGCTCTATAAAATCTCATGTCCATACTTTATAAAAGTACATATTTAGTATGTATTACTTGTTTCTCGAAAAATTTCTAGGTGTGGAAGTTGGCAGATACACGTGTTCATATTTCCACTTACTTTATATCACCAGCCCGACCGACTGCTTCAACGTTTCATATTGTACATATTTCATGTAATATGTATTACATATTACATGTAATATGTATTACATATTACATGTAATATGTAATACATATTCAATCTTGAACCCGCTAGTCCTGGAGTTCGTCTGTCAATTTGTATATAGCGGAACCTCGAGTGCTATTTGGAGGACACTGAACAATAGAAGTGAAATGTTGAGCCAGCCAGCCCACAAGTCCACCTGTCAATTTGTATATCGCGTAACTCTCGGTGTTATTTGTAGGACACAATTTTGATCCCGCCAGCCCGAGAACTCGCGATCCAAAAACTGGCTAAGTATGGAATGCGGGATCCGTATATGCTCTATAAAATTTCATGTCCATACTTTATAGAAGTACATATTTAGTATGTATTACTCGTTTTTCAGAAAATTTCTAGGTGCGAAAGTTGGGGGATTCATGTCTTCAGATTTCAGTTACTTTTATATCACCAGCTCGACCGACCGCTTTCCCGTTTCATATTGTACAAATTTTTTTTGTCTAATTAAATTATACAATGTCAATATTTAATATTAATAATTTAGTATTGAAAATATTTTTTTTAGATAATGTTAGATACTTAATAGGGATCACCATCCATAAACAATCACAATCTTGAGCCCGCCAACCTTGGAGTCTATCTGTCAATTTTTATATCACGAAACTCCAAGTGTTATTTGGAGGACACAGAACAATAGAAGTGCAATGTTGAGCCATCCAACCCACAATTCCTCTTGTCAATTTGTATATCGTGAAATTCTGGGTGCTCTTTGTAGGGAATGAAACAATAGAGGCCCAATTTTGAGCCCGCCAGCCTGAGAACATGCGATCCAAAAGTGGCTAAGTATGGAATGTGAGATCCGTACATGCTCTATAAAATTTTGTGTCCATACTTTATAGTACATATTTAGTATGTATTACTCATTTTTCGAAAACGTTCTAGGTGCGGAAGTTGGCGGATTCACGTCTTCATATTTCACTTACTTTTATATCACCAACCCGATCAACCACTTCCCCGTTTCATATTGTACAAAAATTTTGGCTCACGATTTTCCGAATAGGCGAGTTACCGGATAGGCGAGTTCAATATTGCGTTTCCATTGTTCTGTCGCTTGCAAACAACACCCCAACTTCCGCAATCTACAAATTGGAAAACAAATTGAAATAAAAGAATATATACTATGTGAAGTCTAATGGAACAATCATATGAACGAGAGGACATTAAAATTCAAATTCGTCATTTTAATCCTTGCGGTGAAGCTAAGAGTACAAAAAATTTACTTAGACATCAAAAAATTGATTTTCTTGTAACTTTTTGATGCTTCTCTTATACAAACAGATCGTGGAAACTATAAACATCGCTCGCTGTATCTATTCCTTGATTGAAGAACCTATTAACATGTTTAATTTACTCCATAGTTACTGTTAAGACCATCAATGGTGCTTTCTTACAACAATTCTCGCTTCCAAAAATTGCCATCTGCCTTCTCTTTTGCCCTCTGCTTTCCCTTTCTTTACTTACTCATTTTTCGGAAAAATGTCTAGGTGCAGGATTTGGCGGATTCACGTCTTCAGATTTCCATTGTTACTTTTATATCAACAACCTGACCAACCGCTGCCCCATTTCATATTGAACAAAATTTTTGAATCGCGGGTTCCCACATAGGCAGGTTCAACATTGTGTTTCCATTGTTCCGCCGCCTACATATAGCACTCGGACTTCCGCGACTTACAAAGTAGCAAACAAATTCCCCTTCATCTCGTATGATTTATCTTTCTGTTTAGGTTGTATTTTTTTCGAATGTCTCATGCTTTTATATACAACACCCGAAGTTCAGCAATATACAAATTTCCCTCTCGACATTGCACTTCCACTGTTCCCCTATGCACAAACAACACCCGAAATTCCACGATATACAAATTAATGACCGATATCTGTCACTGAGATGAAATATGACCATCGGCCCCTCACGTCTCCTGGGTATCTCTTTTGACCCTTTTTTTTGTAACCCGCTCGAGCGCTTTCCATACTTGGGCATTTCTTGGAATCTGTTTTGCGGGTTGGTGGGTGGACGTAATGTACAATGCTTGGTCTCTCTTTTCCATCACGGCTAACTTCGTACTTATTTCCAGATATGCAATTATTAAGCTTCAATGCTAGTAGTTCATCCTGCAGGAATCGTTAAGATTGTCATTAATGTCCACAAGGTCGGAGAAGATTTTTCATTACTATGAATTAAGCCAAGATTTGCAGAGAAGAGTGTTATCTTTTCCCAGTATTCATTTCAAAAATGATGCAATCTCTTTTGTGCAATGACCGATTGGTGTCTTTAAGAAATCTCTAATTCTTAATTTCTCTTTTTCGTCACCTCCACCTTCGCACTTTTTTCTAAATATGCAATTAGTGAGATTTAATGATAACAACTCATTACACATGAACCTTGGAGATTGTCATTGATCAATGAAAGGCTCAAGGAGATCTTCCATTGATACACATTAAACCATGGTTTGCAAAGGGTTATATTATCCCTCACTAATTTTCATTTCAAACATCGTCTGGAGCAAACATAAATTCTCGTTAACTTGTGGCAACAGTTCTGTCCAGATATAGTAAACACATTCGGGCATGATAGCTAGAGGTTCTAGTATTCAAGGGCATATTCTTACTACTCATCTCCCTCCACCCAGGAGAAAAAAGGAGATGGTCCCTTGGTACACTGAGAGATATATTTTGAGCCAAAGAATTCCAAGGCAACCCTGCCTGCTCAAAGAACTTGCCCAATTGCATTGATGGCTAACGCAGAGGTTGATGTCATGGATTATGAGCTAGAAGAAGATGATCTGATGGGTGATGATATGGCAATGGATGATGAAAATGCAGATATTGTTCCCACTCCTGCGCCCAAATTGAAACCAACCATAATAGATGGAACTTCCCGGATTAGTGATGGAGGTCCTGACAACAAAAAAAGAAGGAGTTTCAGAAAAGAAACTGATGTTGAACACAATAGTCTCTTTGCGGCTCGAAAGTAGGAATTCCAGAGGTCCAAATTAGTCCATTCTGGGAGAAATACTTTCATTGTAAATAAATGATATGTTGATGCTCCCAGAGATATATTTCAAGCCAATAAAAATATTCAATTGTGGGACTACTCCTATTCTTTGGATATATAATTAACATCTTCAGGAATGAGGACCGGAATTCCCACTGGTGAAAGGCATATTTCTACTAGTCACCTTCTTCCACCCATAATGGACTAATTTGGCCCTCTAGAATTGCACGTGCAACCTGTGTCCCTGAACTTTTTTGACTGTGGAGAGGCAGTTTCTTGATGTGTCCTAACTTTCAGTTAAGGGCTATTCCATTTGTTGTGCAAATTTTTTCATCTTCTTCCTCACGGGAAGCTTCTGAGAACTATCAATTTTACCACAGGATGATCCATCGAGGAAAAAACTGCAAGGATTTCCTAAAAAAAGGCATGGTAATCTATTTTGTATGCATGTTGAAGAGAATCTCGATGGCTCCTGCATACTGCAGATCCCATGCATGTGTTTGTGGAAGATACATTCAATGTTTTGGCCCATAGAACTAGGTCCAATTTCTAGGGATAGATGTACACTACTCGATGTTCTTTTTTTTAAATGGATTTGCTATTAAATTTTTTTGCCTTGGACTCTTCGTTGCTTCTTATTTTATGGATTTAACGCCTCTTCTCATTGGCATGGTTTGGTAGTCTCGTAGTTCTGCAATATTTTATTTGCTTAGGTAATTTTTTCTAAGATGGAGCATCTAACAATTATATGACAATGCACTGTGTCTATCCACCAAGATTTTATGCAAACAAAAAATGGATTAGACACATTTTCAAACCAACGTTCAATTCTATTCGCAATCAAGATAGAACATAGCAATACCAAATTACAATGTTGCAGCAAAATCGTCATTATTGTTTCTAGACATGCAATTATTAAGCTTTAATGCTAACAACCCATAATGTAAGAAGTTTAATACTTAAGTTAATATATTACAATCATGGAAGAATGTGTCAAGGACACAGTTACACCCATATTTAAAATCCTTTAATAATTTTATGTAATTAAATTGTACAATATCAATATTTAATATTAATAATTTAGTATTGAAAATGATGTTTTTAGATAATGTTAGATAGTTGATAAGGATCACCATCCGTAAACAATCACAATCTTGAGCCCGCTAGCCCTAGAGTTTGTCTGTCAATTTGTATATCGTGGAACTCTAAGTGTTGTTTGGAGGACACAGAGCAATATAAGTGTAATGTTGAGCCAGCAAGCTTGCAAGTCCGCCTGTAAATTTGTATATCGTGGAACTTTGGGTGCTATTTGTAGGACACTTAGAAATAGAGGCCCATTTTTTAGCCTGGCAGCCTGAGAACCCGCGATCCAAAAAAGTGGCCAAGTATGGAATGCGGGATCCGTACAAGTTCTATAAAATCTTATGTCCATACTTTATAAAGATACATATTTAGTATGTATTGCTCGTTTTTCAGAAAATTTCTAGGTGCGGAAGTTGGCAAATTCACGTCTTCAGATTTCATTTACTTTTATATCACCAACCCGACCGATCGCTTCCCCGTTTCATATTGTACAAACTTTTTTGTCTAATTAAATTGTACAATATCAATATTTAATATTAATAATTTAGTATTGAAAATAATGTTTTTAGATAATGTTAGATAGTTGACAGGGATCACCATCTGTAAACAATCGCAATCCTGAGCCTGCCATCCCTGGAGTCCGTCTGTCAATTTGTATATTGTGGAACTCCGAGTGCTTCTTAGAGGAAACAAAACAATATAAGTGCAATGTTGAGCCAGCTAGCCTGCAAGTCCGCCTGCTAATTTGTATATCGCGGAACTTTGGGTTCTATTTGTAGGACACAAAGCAATAGAGGCCCATTTTTGAGCCCGCCGGCCCGAGAACCCGTGATCCAAAAAGTGGCCAAGTATGGAATGCAGGACTCGTACATCCTCTATAAAATCTCATGTCCATACTTTATAAAGGTACATATTTAGTATGCATTACTCATTTTTAGGAAAATTTCTAGGTGCGGAAGTTGACAGATTAACGTCTTCATATTTCATTTACTTTTATATCACCAGCCCGACCGATCGCTTCTCCATTTCATATTGTACAAACATTTTTGTCTAATTGAATTGTACAATATCAATATTTAATATTAATAATTTAGTATTGAAAATAATGTTTTTAGATCATGTTAGATAGTTGATAGGGATCACCATATGTAAACAATCGCAATCCTGATCCCGCCAACCCTGGAATCTGTCTGTCAATTTGTACATCGTGGAACTATGAGTGCTGTTTGGAGGACACAAAATAATAGAAGCACAATGTTGAGCCAGCCAGCCTGCAATTATGCTTGTCAATTTGTATATCGCGGAATTCTGGGTGCTATTTGTAAGGCATGGAACAATAGAGGCCCAATTTTGAGCCTGCCAGCCCAAGAACCCACAATCCAAAAAATGTACATGCTCTATAAAATCTCATGTCCATACTTTATAGAAGTACATATTTTGTATGTATTACTTGTTTTTCGGAAAATTTCTAGGTGCAGAAGTAGGTCGATTCATGTCTTCATATTTCACTTACTTTTATATCACTAGCCCGACTAACCACTTTCTCGTTTCATATTGTAAAAAATTTCAGACTCGTGATTTTCCGAATAGGCGAGTTACCAGATAGGCGGGTTCAATATTGTGTTTCCATTGTTCTGTCACCTTCAAACAACACCCGGACTCTGACCGACCGCCTCCCTATTCCATACCTACCCACATTTCCGATTGTGGATTCCCGGGGAGGCGGGCTCTAGGGTGCACCTCCATTGTTCAATCACCTCCAAAGAGCACTCACACTTCCATGATATACAAATTTACAACCAGACTGTCACATCATACCCTCTTCCCCGTTACACAATTTGCACTCAAAAGTTTCGAGAGCTACAGTTTGACCGTCAGGTCCTCATGTCTCCTGTGAAACTATTGTCACCCCATTTTTGAAGCTCGTCCGTCCGCTTTCCATACTTATCCATTTTTTTGAATCTCTTTTGCAGATTATCGGGTTGGCGGGTTCATGAAATATAAAATTCCTAATCATTGTTTCTTGTGCCCACCACCTCCACACTTCTTTCCAACCAAGTCCGACCGACCGTTTCCCTATTCCATACTTTTCCACTTTTTTCATTGCTAGATCCTGGACATGCGGACTAAATATTTCCCTTCCATTGTTTTGCGACATGCAAACAACACCCACAATTATGAAAATATACAAACCGGCCACTGGGCCGCCCCACCATACAGTCTTCCATTTTATGCATTTTGCAGTAAAAACTTCTGATACATACAATTTGAACGTTGGCCTTCACCTCTACTAGCAATCCCCTTTAACCCTATTTTGAAACCCATTCGACCTCTTTTCATGCTTCGCCATTTCTTTCTTGCAGTCTTCCCTTTTACGCATTTTGCAGTTAAAATTTCTGAGACATACAATCTGACCGCTCACCCTCACCTCTACTGTGAATTCCCTGTATTTTGAAAACTGTGCGACCGCTTTTCATATTTTTCTATTCCTTATTTGCACTTGTTTATAATAAAAGAGTCTTATTTATAATAACAAAACTAAATTTAGTCGTTAGTTCCCGCCCTTTGGAAAGCAACCAAGATTTGCAGAGATCTCCCATCAATACGCATTAAACCAAGATTTCCAGAAGGTTATATTATCCTTTGCAAGTGTTGATTTCAAACACCATGGAATGTCATTCACGAGACCTCGGGTTGGCCCATTCATGAAATCTTCAAACCCTAATTCTGAAAACAAGCTCGACCAACCGTTTCCCTATTCCATAATTAGCCACTTTCCCACAATTCTACAAATATACAAACCGTCTGTTGAACTGCACCATCATGCCCTCTTTCGTTTTATGTGTTTTGCTGTAAAAAATTTCAACTCATGCAATTTCACCATTGGAAACTCACCTCTCCTCATTATCTTTTATAAACCTATTTTGAAGCCCGTCCAACCGCTTTTCATACTTGGCCATTCCTTTCTTTCTCTTCCCCGTCTCCGTCACCTTCACACCTGTTTATAATAAAAAAAATGTTTATATATATAATGTCTTGTTTCTAAATATGCAATTAGTAATCTTTAATGCTAACAACTCATCATGCAGGAACTGTGTAAATTGTCATTGATGGGCGAAAGGATCGAGAAGATCTTCCATTAATACACATTAAACCAATATTTGCGGAGGGTTTTGTTATCCATTTTGAGTGTTAATTTCAAATACCATGGAATGTCATTCACACGTCGTCGGCTTGGTTCGTTCACGAAACCTCCAATCCTTAAATGTTCTTCGTCGTAACCACCACCTTCGCACTTTTAAGTATGCAATAATTAATCTTTTCTTCTAATAACTCATCACACAACACACATAGAGATTGTCATTAATGAGCGAAGAGCTTGAGGAGATTTTCCATTCGTAGGCATTGAACCAACATTTCCAGGGGGTTATATTATCGCATCCATTTGTTCATTTCAAGCAGTGTCTGGAGAAAACAAAAGTTTTCATAAACTAATGGCACCAACTCGACAATAGTTCTATGAATATACAGTGAACATCTTCGGGGTTGAGGACCAAAACTACCACAATAACAAAACATCGCTCCAATGAACTTCCACAATTTCAAAGCAACCCAAATTTCTTCAAATGAAGGAGGTTCATCCTAAAATTGATAGTTCTCACAAGCTTCCCATGCAGAAGAAGAGAAAAATAACTGTAGGGGAGGCATAAGAGCCTGAAATTGAGAGTGAGAACATGGAATTTGACACTGATCTAGATAGCATATTCTGCAACCTTGATCACTCGAGAGACACAATTCAACATAGCTACCCAATGGACATAGTTGATACCAAAAATTTTGACGAAGATGAATCCTTCGTATTCTAGAGTGTTGTTTTTGAAAGCGAATCTAAAAAATTAATTATTGAAAAGAGAGATGTAAAAGATAAGAAAGGAAAATATCATTCAGAAGTTGACCTTACCAACATGTTGTCGTTCCAAATCTTTGGACTTCATAGAGCAACCAAAGATTCTCTTGAGGATTCCATTGGATTCATTGAGGCCAATAATGCTAGACTAAAGGACCAGATCAAAGAATTAGAGGAAGATTTGATTCCTATGCTATTTCTTGCTAGTCCTTTGGAAATAACCAAGCCTTCCACCCCTGCAACAAAGTTAAAAGGATCCTCCAGCTTCCTTGCATCATGTAGAGAATATGTGGAGAAAAATATCAAGAAAATAATGGAACTGATTGCTGAGGCTTGGGAAACATCACAAACTATGGATTCCCTGGGAAGGAGGGCACATAACTTGCTCGAACTTCTGCAGATGGATTTAAAAAATGAAGAAAAATTCTATTTGGACACGATCATCCCTTTTTTCTTTCATGTCAATGACATGGCAGACACAACAATAATACAACATGATCTCCCCTTCAAAAGACAGATCACTCGATTAGAAGCATGTTGGAAAGAGAAGGTGAAGAAACTGTATCTCATTGTCCAATCATGTGAGCAAGTAATATCAAAGAAAGAAAGAGTATTCACAAAGTTGAACAAAATAGACTTAGCCAGAAGGACCAACGAGTTCTAGGCTTCCAACTTAATCATCAAGTCATTCGTGTTAACCAAGTAAGCTTTCAATAAACATGTTGATAATTTTAAGGTGTTCTCTTTAGAAAAAATTTACAACATTCTTGAATATGGTGAAGTTCACGTGGACAACTGGCTAGTCAGATATTCGGTATAGAATCGATACATTGATCAGGCTCTACGTAATATTTCTATTGATATAAGAGAATTAGAAAAGGAACTTTTCAGCATAAAAATCCAGAATGACATCAACGTCACCCCCTTGAGAAGCTACATTGAAGAATTTGTCGAAACGGACTTGAAGCGGGTCACCGACGAAAGGAAATAGAAAAAAACACCAACAAGAAAATAGTAAAAATACTTATATGTACCATTGTTGTAAGTCTATATTGAAATCCAGTTATTTCTCCTTTGTTTATCAATCCAATTATTCCACCTTTTCTGAATAGAAATCTCTAGCCAAAGACTGATACCTTCCCATTTCTTCTTTTCAGGTATTACACTCTACCATCGGCCACTTCTTCTTTCCACAGTCCTATTTCTTGTACATATTTCTCTTATGGTCCGCGGGAGCCCCAATCCCAGTCTATATGACAACACATTTAAATTTTCAGGAATATGTAACAAACTATTATTTTTTGATATATTCCAAATAAAACTATTTTTTGTCTCCTTTTATATTTATGTGCTCCTAAATTTTTATTTTCAACTATGCTAAATGTCAAGACATTATGTTATTTTATCTTAATTGTCTTTTCTCATGCATATCTTTTTTTTCTAGGTCCGCGGAAGCCCCAATGCCAGGCTATATGACAAACACATTTAAATTTCCAGGAATATGTAACACACTTTTATTTTTTGATATATTCCAAATAACACTATTTTTTATCTCCTTTTATATTTATATGCTCCTAATTTTTTTATCTTCAACTATGCTAAATGATAGTTTCAAAAAATAAATCAGACTCTAGAGGGCACATGTCATTTCTTGCATGGTTACCACTTGTCCTTCATGCTGCTTGCCACATCTGTGTTGCAATTTCCATCTGCCCTTGCTACTTTTTCCCCATCCATATGCATTTATCCCCAATTCAACCCGGAAGGGACTACGCTGCCATGCAAAACTTGTTAATTATAGTCATCAAAATTTGCACATAGGATGAATAGAGGAGTTTAGCTTACCCATGGAAATCGTGGCTCCATGGGGCACTGCGATCCTTTGAAGCTCCTGTTTGATTGGTAGTAACTTATGTTTGTAGCACTAGCAATATTTCTATCTGTTGGACTGTGCTAGCAATGAAGGCTTAGGTATGAAGTTAATGTTTAAATGGAAAAGAATTATCTCTACAATATAAGTAGTTTCTGGTATTGATGTTGAAACCACGACTTCATCAAAATCTTGACCAAGAAAATATGCCTCTAGTGGTGCTTATATTTGCCATGGATAAAATGCTACAACTGGATAAACTGATGGTGCATATACCTTTCCTTCTTACTCTTTGACTAGATCAAATGTTTCATCTCCTTCTACGGTTATAGGCTATAGCTCTATAGGTTATGTTGTTAGTGGTGCTTCATCCCCTTCTGCAGTTGTAGGCTATAGTTGTTGCTAGTGGTTCTTAGGATGCTTTTGCTACAAGTACTTCCATTGGTACCAACTCAACATAACCAATAACATCAACGGCTCAATCAACTACCTCTACCATTGGATATGGTATGCTACTTATACTAATGGTACTTCCATTGGATCAATAATAATTGGTATTTATATAGTATTAATACTTGAATTTCTTATGCTTCTAATGGTGTTGCAAGTTGTCTGGATATGTATATGTAAGCTTGGAATATTTAGCGGTTGGAATTAATGGGGACACCATGAGAAAGTAGAGAAGGATAAGGTGGCATTGCATGTGGATTATCAATGCAGAGCCATTTAAAGCCTTTTGAGAACTCTATCTTGTACCATAATAACATTGTAGAGATATTTAATGAAAATCTCAATGATTCAATTAAAAACGTTTTCAAGAACTCTGCTTGCATAGATATTTAATGAAAAGCTCAATGATTTAATTAAAAATGTAGTTTTCAAGAACTATGCTTGCAGAGATATTTAATGAAAAGCTCGGTGATTTAATTCAAAATGCAGTTTCCAAGAACTCAATTGTAGTCCCATCCATAAGACCCCAAAGTTAATATCTAAATATGTTTAAGAAAAACAAATATTTATTTATTTATTTTATTTGCAATAAATCTTAATATTCGATTTTACTATGTTGAACTTAAGAAATCCTTAAATTTAAGTCAAAGGAAGAACGAATGCGGAGTCAACAAGTAACTCATTGCAAGGAATCATAAGACATTGTGGGTATGCCTTCACCTTTCCCTTCATTAAGCACGTTGCTTAAAATCATCATCACGAATTTATGGTGTTTACATAGTTTTCCTTTGTCTCATAGTTCTTCATGTTTTGGATTTTGCGTTCTTCATTCTTAGTGCTATGGATTCTTGTGCTTTAACACCATGTTCGCTACTTGCTTGACAATCACTATATGCCTTTGTTTAACAATTAGTGTCTTGCTCTCATTTCTCAATCGATGTCTTTCCCTCATTTCACAAGCACACAACTTCCTTTAAGCATTAAGAATATGATTCAACATTGAACACCCATTTCTGCACTGCTTTGTTTTAGGGTCACTTTTGGCATTTTCTCATTCACCAAACACAAGTCCCCTTCTTAGATATGAGCATAAGACCCTATCAAAACTTTTTACTTGGTCGACCGATACTTGGCCATTTTTTTATTTTCTCTTTGCTCTTCATGCTTTGAATTTTTTCGTTCAATCATCTTGTTGTTTATTGGTTAGGAGTAGAGAAGGGAAATAAAATAATATAGACTTGAATTTTCATGATGTCATGAGATAAAATATCTACACTAGATACACCATATGACTATTTGCATATAAGAGTTCCAAATATGATACATCAATTATTGATCTTTATTGCATGTTTTGCGATTTAGTTTTCATTAGATTTAGTGATTCATAATAAATCATTATATAATTTTCCATTTATCTTGGTACTTTCTAGGTGGAGAGAGGAATTGGTTTGTATGACCCATTTTAGTGGCAGGTCCTAGTTTGGAAATTTTGGATCTGGAATCTTCTAGAGTTAGTTTTGATGCATCAAATGACACTTTTTGTAGTCAAAACTTTGTGAGCATAGTTTCCACACCCTTGACACTATTCTACACACCAAGATCTTTCCAATTGTGTGAAAATCACCTCAATTGGAGTTTGTATGCATAATTTATGTGTCATGGACCTGTAGTTTGCCCATATTTTTTTCTATTACTTGCGTTCACCTAAGTCATTCTGGCACCTACGGTCATGCAGAGCTACCTTTACTCAACCACAGTGGCTTGGCTAACCTGCTCCTACTACGACCAATCTATGCCTCTTCACCTAAGTCCTACCCATAACTTCGCCTTAGGCTACAACAAGTTAGATACCCAGCCAAATCTAACACACTTAGTTCATCCAACAAACAACACTAGGAATGCATCCAACAACGACCTTAAAGCATTTCAACATTTGGCCAATTTCACAACTTAGCCAATATAATAGTATATAAGCAACATTCACTAGACATAAAAAATCTGTGGTACACAACACATATGGATGGATGAAACCCAAGTCAAGTGCCTAATACCTTATTTATACATATAAGAATGTTGCAAGATACTACGAGGATAGTTTGCAACTCAATTACAATTGTACAAATAACTAAGGAAAATTGCTTTCTCCCAAGACTTCCAAAAAAATTGTACAAACTAGCCCCTGAAGGCTTTCCTCCTATAGGTCCTATTTCTATCTCTTTGTCACATAGCCACAACAAGAATTATATGGTGCCCAATCCCTAAACTTGGAAAAATATTGTAGAACACTTGGATGACTCTTCCTTTCTTCTTCTTATATCCTTAGCTCAATGAGGTATCCACATATTTATATGAGCCTTTCCATGAACTTATCAAGTTGCATCATACCAAATGGATCCAACTTCACCTCAAGCCAACGATTATTCGATTCGTTATGTCTCAGGTTGGGTCCACCCAAGTCATCTTGAGCCCGCCCAGTCATCTCGTCTACCTAGTCCATCTTATCCACCAGGTCATCTCGATCCCGCCAAGTTCATCTAGTTGTTTTTTCTATCTGTGCCCAAGTGCACCCAAGTAGGTTGACGCTTCCGATCACGTCTCATCCATATGAAGAAAAATCCATCCACTCATCTTGTCAACCCAATCATTCCAAGTGCGCACAACTCGTCTGAGTTCACATGACTATGGCTGATCCACCCAAGTCAATTTGATCACATCCAAGTGCACTTAAGTGCACCCAAGGCATCCAATGAACATGCACCCAATGAATGCATGCCAAAGGGAGTACACCCAATGAGTGTGACCAATAGTTGTTGTTTGTGGCAACTTGTGACCAAAGACATATTGATCGTTCATTGCAACCCCCAAGTGTGGACCGCCTAACTCCATCGATCTATATAAGTCTAGGCACTGAGACATCAATCCCTCTAAGAAGTTTTTTTTTATGCCATGACAAATGCATGTTGCATTCGATGCTACCTGTAACAACCTTGTTTACCTCTATCCAAGTTCGTCCAACTCCTTTTGTGTGTCTGACTTGATTTCATCTGTGGAACATCCCGTGTTATGATCCAACACCTTATAAATGATAAAAATTCAATGAATACAATCTACTTTGAGGGGGGAAACCTCCTTTTACAATATATCCAATTCAGAAGACAAGATGAGAGATGCTTATACAAATGATTCTCCTTTATTATAAATAGGAGATAAAGTGAGCATGATGTAACCTACCACTAAGCCAACCTAATCATAACTAATAAACCAATAATAAATGAGTGTCAGGGCCTTAACATATCCCCTCTCTTTTTAAAAAAAATTCTCTCAAATCTTGTAATCGAGGGTGTTTCTTCATGAACTGCTCATTTAGACATATCATCATGGCATTTTTTATGACCATAAACTCCCCCTTCATAAAAAATTACATCTCTTGACACAAAAATTCTATTAGTGGGGGGATTATACAACCTATAAGCCTTACTTTGTTCACTATATCCAACAAAAATGCATAACTCACTTTTTGGATCTAACTTTTGTCTCTTTTGATCAACTACATGGACATAGGCTACACAACCAAAGACTCTGAAATGATTAACATTAGGTTTTTTTTCATACCAAGCTTCATATGGAGTCATCATATCAAGTGCACTTGTGGGAAATCTATTGAGAATATATACAGATGTAGAAACTGCATCACCCCAAAAAGAATTGCTTAATCCCTTGGTTTGTAACATACTTCTTTCCATTTCCACCACTGTATGATTTTTCCTCTATGCTACTCCATTTTGTTGAGGTGTGTAAGCAATGGTGAGTTTTTTTTTTATTCCATTCATATCACAATAATTCTGAAAATCTTTTGAACAAAATTCTCCTCCATGATCAATCCTTAAGCACTTGATTTTGCAACCTCTTTCATTTTCCACAAGGGTTTTAAACCTCTTGAATGTGTCAAAGGCTTCATCCTTAGTCTTCAAAAAATAAACCCAACACTTTCATGAGTAGTCATCAATAAAAAGTAATAAAATATGATGACTTACCCAAACTTTTTGTTTGCATAGGACCACAAATGTTTGAGTGAACTAACTGAAGTGGATATTGGGCCCTCCATGCATTTCCTTTTGAAAATGTCTCTCTTGCATGCTTTCCTTTAGCACATCCTTCACAAATATCCTTTTGTTCTTGAACCTTAGGCAAACCATAAACTAATTATTTTGATGTTAGAAGCTTTAGACTATGAAAATTCAAATGTCCATACCTCAGATGCCACAACCAACTTTTTTCTTCATATGCCATATTGGAAAGATGGTTGTTATGTTCTCCAAACATCAATGGGAACATCCTATTATTTGACATAGGAACAACTGTAACCAACCTATTGCCTCTATTCTTATCATAAATTGTACATTGTTGATTTTCAAACACCGCCTTATAATTTTTCTCACACAATTGGCAAACACTCAATAAATTATGTTTTAATTGTGGAGTGTAATAAATGTCTTTAACACTTTTCATACCTTCTTTAGTATGGACTTCCATAGCTTCTTTTGAAACAATCTCCAATGCTTTTTCATCACCCAGCTTTATCTTGGATTTGAAACTCTCATCCATTGTATAAAATAGCTTCTTATTTCATGACACGTGGTTAGAAGACCCTGAATCTAAATACCAAATACCTTTAGTGCCATTTTAATCTTTTTCATGAGATAAAAATAAATTGTTTGAAGAGGCTTCATCACCTTCTTGAGCATAATTAACACCTTTGTTATTATTACCTTCTTTTAATCTACAATCCCTTTCAAAGTGAACATACCTTTTACAATAATAACACTAGATATTTCTTTTATCAAATCTACCTCTGCCTCTTCCTCTTGAACCGCCTCTTCCTCTTGGATAATTCTGATTTTGACCTCTACCATGGCTTTGGTTTCTTTTGCTGCTAGTGTTGGCATCTTCATTCTTTGTAATTTGCAATTTTGAAGAAAAATCTTCCTCGCCACTTTCTCCAAATGAATTTATCAATCTTTCTTCATGAGACATAAGAGATCCAACTAGGTGATACAACTCAAGAGTAGACAAATCCTTTATTTCTTCATTGATTATGGCAAGATGGTTCCACCTTGGTGTTAGACACTTCAACACCTTTTTAATCAAAACCTCTTTGTCCATAATTTCTCCAAGAGTAGCCATCTTATTGACTACATATTTTACTCTCACACAATAATCACTTACATTTTCATCTTCTTGCATCTTCAAATTCTCAAATTATCTTTTCAATGTCTGTAGCTTGACAACTTTGACTTGATCACTACCTTGGTAAGCTTCTTGTAGAGTCTTCCAGGCATCCTTTGTTTTCTTTGCACCTGCAATTCTTGGAAGCAAGCTTTTATCAAGAGCAATTTGAATATGAAATAAAGCTTGAACATTCTTCCTTCTAGAGTCCTTCTTAGCTACTCTATCATTTGCATTAAGAGTGGTCCAATCTTCTAGCTCTGCATAACCCGTTTCTACAATCTACCATAGATCTTTCCCTATCAAAAATGTCATCATATTGATGCACCAATAATCATAATCACTTCCATTAAATTCTGGAATGGGCAATGAATTAGTGACATGATTACCCTAAAACAACAACCATCTCTGATACCAAATGAAGGATCTATGTAGGCCTGTAACATTCCCCCGACCACCCATAGGTCAGGGAAATACCACTCCAGAGCAATCTCTCATGCTCTGACACCAGTTGGTAACATCCCCAGCCTTAAACAGGCTAGACATGCTACTCTAGGGAACACTTTCATTCTCTTACTACAGAACATACAGTAACATACCTAGTAATCAACTGAGCTATGCCACATAAATTTTCTCTTCAAACTACATGCAACTTAAACATATACATACAACACTCTTGCGGAAGCTTTACATATAAACATAAACAAACAGATACATTCTGTAATATATGATTTCATACTGAAATAACAGTAAACACCGATATGCAACATATACAGGGAAATACTCATAAACATATAGACAATTATATTCACATATATGATAAACCATAACATAGGCATGTAAATAACAAATGTAAGCATGTAAATAATGATGCAACATATCATTTTATCATATGATTGGTACTTATCTTGGAAATATTGTCACCAACTGTGTACAGACCATCCATGAACTTCCCAGCCTTAGACTACACTGTTCATCACTCTCAACAGTGAGTCACCCCTGAGTTGGGATTGAACTCCACCCAGGGTAAAGGGTTCCTAACCAGGCTAAGGCTCATGGACAACAAGAAAGACTCCGTCTTACGTGCTCACTCAACTAACATCCTACAACCTCTCATTCCCCACATGCCTGTCCCACCCAAGCAAGTGTTCCCCTTCTCTGCTCAACAGTCCCTCGAATTCCCCACTTCCCTTCCAGGGCTTCAAAAACAGGCCAGACCAGAAGTCTTAGAGCACTTTAGTTGCAGTTTAGCACCTTCGAGAATTAATCCCCAACAATTCTCTCACTCGGATAATTGCTCACGAGCCTAAAAACCCGCTTCTTCAGTCCCACTCCAAGCTAACCAGGTACACCAATTGGAAAAGATAATGGAAACACTCTCAGATATGGTGAAATGGATGTCTCAGGGATAATAGACTATGTGAGTGAAAATGGTCATGGAATCATGGACTGGATAACTGAGTGAAGGAAGGAATCACTACGAAACTCCTCGTGAAAGTGATGGTGAGAATGATGGTCAAGATGTTGGTCAGAATCTTCCGTGAAAAGTGACCAAATGAGATAAGTGCCCCCACGATATGAATGCATGTCCCCAACTTGACACTTGTCATATCAGAAGTTACTTTGGTCCACTTGTCCCCAACTTTAGAACTTAGGATAAAATAAGTATCCATACTTTATGCTTTAGGAAATATTAATATAATGTTCCCTTGAGTTTTGGCCCTCCCTTTCCCTACTTGGTGAAGTCCAGTCCCCCATCTCTTTTATCGTGGTCGGTCTACGTGCAACGATGTATTTTATATTAATCATGAGATATGTACAAAATAGGCACACCGGCCTTTAACATCTAGGCATTCCGGCCTAATACCAAACAAAAACACCCCAACTTATAGTAACTGGCTCACCAGCCTATAACACATATCATATACATGAGGCTCATTTTCCTCCATACTGCATGGAGTTTAGTTACTGCGTGCATTATCCGAGAATGTGCATACTACATCATTTTACTGTGCATTTCATGCGCACACTATGCCATGGGAAGTGCATTACAAATAATGTCAAAACAACTCACCAACTTATGTATACTTATATTACATTTACAATTGGGTTCGATCGAGGGATATTACAATCCCCTCCCCTTATTTATGCATTGTCCTCAATGCATCATACACCCATATACAACAGAGTTTTCAAAAATCTTCAAAAATATGTGGGTATTCTGTTCGCATTGCATCCTCATGCTCCCAAGTAGCATCCTCAGGACCGTACCAGGTCCATTGAACCTTTACAAGCCCTATGGCTCGGTTCCAGAGCTGCTTGAATTTTCGGTCCAAAATGCACACCGGATGCACTTGAAAAGCGCCTTGTTTCTCCACCTGAATCACATTCCAATCAATAACATGATTAGAATAAGGTATATATTTCTTTAGAAATGATACATAGAAGACATTATGAAAAAACATAGATGTAGGCAATGCAATCATATAAACAACTGGACCAATCCTCTCTAGGATTTCAAATGGCCCAAAAAATTTGGCTGCCAACTTGGCGTAGCTTCCCATCTTCAGGGAACTCCTGTTAGCTTTTACTTTCAGGAAAACATGATCACCCACTTTGAATTCTATGTGGGTTCTATTCTTATCGACATAAATGTTTTGTCTGTCTTGAGAAACTTTTAAATTTTGCTTAATTTTTATCATTTGGTCCTCCATCTCCTTGAGAAACTCTTTCCCAACTACTATCCTATCAACAAGATTATCCCAAATCACTGGAGTATTGCACTTTCTGCCGTAAAGTGCTTCAAATGGGCTCATCTTCAATGATGCCTGATACCCATTGTTGTAAACAAATTCTACCAAGTGTAGGTAGTCTTTCGATTTCGATGGTTTGTCCATCACATACATTCTCAGTATATCTTCTATCACTATGTTCACCCTCTCTGTCTGTCCATCAGACTTAGGATGATAAGCTATACTAAAGTTCAGATTCATTTTGAATCCTTTGAACAATCATTTCCAAAAATTCGAGGTGAATTTCGGGTCTTTGTCGGACACAATTGTTTTAGGAATTCCGTGCAATCATGCCACTTCCTTCATAAAAATATCAACAACATTTGTTGCCTTGTGAGTAATTTTCAGTGGAATAAAATGGGCATCTTTCATAAGCTTGTCCACCACCAC
>ML796185.1:285957-306601 GCA_009831015.1 Picea engelmannii
CAATTGCCAATATAGAAAGTCGTCATGATAGAACATGCATAACTATATCCATAGAATCTAGCCATAGACTTTGTATGTTGAATTTCCAACAGTTCACAGGTATAGTCATAACTGTCATCGACTAGTTATAGCAACGAATTGATATCCTTTAATTAAAAGAACGATGTGTAAACAACCTCCATTGTAATTGGATGAAATCATATCGACTCGAGAATCTTTACACAGTCAATGGACAGAGGCACGATAAAATCTACAGATTCATGAACTGAGCAATAATCAACACAACTCTTCACGGAGTTAATTATACAAATAATATCGTAACCTTAATCAGAATCCAATTCAAACAATATATGGATCAAATAAGTTGCAATCAATGAGAATTAAATCAGTTGCAATTCGGTTATGTATCAACAGAAAAGTATGAAATTTGATCGAAGGAAATTGAAACAGTTAACCCATACTCATATCATAACAAATTTGAATTATATCATTGACTGTATTCAAAATCGGGATACCAACAATAGTCCATTTTTAACAATATTAACAGCTTGTCTTATTAACAGAGCATCGAGCTAAATTTGAACAATCATTTCTATTCGATGATCCATCGAATCAAAACCAAATCCAATCGAATCTCAAACGATAACAAAAATTGATTTATAAAACAAACATTATATACAACAAAGCATGCTTATGTAACAGAGCAGGCGAAATATGTACACAGAGAGTAATATAAATGAGTGAAAATTATACCATCACAGTTGCTGAGACTTATGTCAATTTTGAATTGACAATTGCAGTATCAGACTCGACATTTTTGAACAGGATTGAACCCGTGGTTCGTTGCTTCTTATCGGAGGGTTGCACCTTTGCATTTTGACCAGTGAGCTTTGCCACTTGGTTTTCCAAATCGTAGATTCTGGATTGCAACGTAGGTACATCCAAGTAGTATCTTTCCACCCATAACCCACATTGATCGCAAGGTGCAGTAACAGGTTGAGCAGTCGAGGGTTTCGATGATTCACCAAGGGTTTCTTGGGGTGGTTCAATACCAGGGAAGTCAGGGTTATCCCGCAGACAGGGTGGCAATTTCTTGACAAAATCATAAGGAGGTTTGTTACACAAGCCCTCCGAGTAAGGATACTCATCGGTAAGAAAACATTCAACTTCAGAATCAGAGTCTTCGCTGACCACGATAGGCTCTAATTTAACAGGGGGCTTGGGTTTATTCCTCGCCATGCGCGAGATTAACCTTGCATTTTTCTTGCCTTTCGAATTAGCACCAGTCTTAGGTTTAGGCTTTTTGGTCGTGGGTTTATCAACTTCAACATGTTTAGTTACAGCCATAGGCAAATTCGTAGGTGAATCGGGTTGGGGTTTGGGTAGTAAAACACTATAAGGCACAGGGGTAGGTCTTCTTTCGGTCACCATGGGCTTATCCACCTGTGGAGGGTTTGATTCTTCAAAGCCATTACGGCTGAGAAAATCATGCCAAGAATCACAACGTAACCCTAACTTGTACACCAATATCATTTTAATCAACCCCAAATGGAAGAGGTTGGTGTCAGCTTGGCTGCGCTTGTACCTTTTAGCCATTTTGAACAAACTTCTATGCAAATAATGGGGCATACTAAGCTCGAAACCCATAAAAACCATTAATAAATGTAGGTGAAACAAGAAAATGAACCCGTACCTGCCTTCACAAGTAACGATTTTCTTGATAATCATCAAGAGATCATACCAGCGGGGTTTCAACATCTTGGCAGGAAAACCTCTGTCACATGAATTCACTGTCCGAGACTGAAATAACAATGTCCACGGGACATCGTCTACCTTGCAACTTTTCGACCATTTTTGTCCCGAGACAGGCAGGCTAGTTGCCAAGCTGAGGAACTTTTTAGTGATTTCAAGATGGAAATCTCCAACTTTGGCTCGGCAGCCATGAAATGATAACACAAATTGTCGGGCCACAGTGATGTTGTAACCATCAAATTTCCTTATAAACGGGAGCCACCCGAACTCTTCCAAGTCTCTATACGCACCATCAAACGTTAACAGTGCTTGGCACCCGTTGGGCTCTTCCCTTACGATAGGAGCCATGGCTTCTGTGCATGGTGGGGTTTGGACCGAACAAACAAAGCACAGGGTCAAAACGATAGGGTTTAACAGCTTCAGCGCTCAAAGTGGCAGGAATTAACTGCATGCGTGCGAAGGTGGTGGGATTACCACCGCCATGCAATGTATTAATGACTGTGTACAATGTTGTTCCATCCAAAATCATAATCATTTAAACTATATGTATCGGCCAGCCAAATAGGTGTAAAAACATATCAACGTGCCATTCATCCGAAATATAACCAACACCATATGTTATAATCATATGCCAAGTGTCCAGTTCTTTCAAACATGACATCCAACATTAACCAACGATCTGTCGTGTCAATCAACGTTTTAAACCCGTGTTAATTCAATCATGCCAATGCATAATTTGAAACTATGATCGCTCAATGTAATACCAAACTCATAAAACAATACACCAAGCATCGATTCAAACCATAAAATCCAAAATCCAAAAGGTTGATCAATGCACCTTTGCAAAACTCAAACCATTGCCATTTTATATGAAATCAAACTTATGATATTGCCAATGTGTTTTTAGCATAATCGAAGTGTAAAAACCTTGCAACTAATGACCATATGAAAATGATAAGTTAAGAGTTCAAAACAATAAGAATTATATCATATATAAAACCAAAATCAATTATGACCCTTATGACATCAAACATAACTCATAACTTAACATTTTCAATACTTTATCAAATAAATCAAGTTGCGCAATTAAAGTGAATGGATATAGTTTGAAAGAACCTTTTGCAGTGATGTGACAAACCAATGGTCAAGTGTCTTTCAGCAAATCAATAAAAGACGACGACAGTCAAAACAACGAGAGAGGTGTTTTCACACTTTCAGTTGTGAAAACTGAAACGAAACCAAATTGCAATTGTCGCAAAAATGAATACGATGTCTTGTAGCACAATGCGACGATGATTTGTCGTTAATGAGACAAGGGGTGTAGGCAGCTTTTTAGGGCAAATTAAAAAAATGAATTGGCTACCAACAGGACTCCACCAAGTCCTTCACTACATGCATCGGTGAATACAATGAAGTCTTCATCTGGGTCCGTGATCCTTAATATTGGAGCACTTGTCAATAGTTGTTTCAAGTGTTGGAAACTCTTCTCGCAATCTAGTGTCCACTGAAACTTCACTCCCTTCCATTGCAAGGAAGTGATTGGGTGTGCGATCTTTAAGAATCCTTCAATAAATCTTCTGTAGTAGCCTGCAATACCCATGCATGATCTCACCTATGTCACATTCTCTAATGGCCTCTATCTTCTCAGGATCCACTGCTATCCCATCCTTTGAAATGATATGCCCCAAATAATGAATTTGTTTCTGATAAAATGAGAAATTTCTCAATGTGGCATACAATTGATGTTCCCTTAATACTTGCAACACCATCCTCAAATGATGTTCATGCTCTTCCTCTGACTTGGAATATATAAGAATGTCGTCTAAAAAGACAATGACAAACTTGTCCAAATACTCTCGGAAAACACCATTCATTAAGAACATGAAAACAACTGGTGCACTTGACAACCCAAATGGCACCACTATGAACTCATAATGACCATACCTTGTCCTGAAGGCGGTCTTGCTGATATCTTCTTCTTTAATCCTTACCTGATGGTATCCTGATCTGAGATCTATCTTTGAAAATATCTTTGCATCCTTCAATTGATCAAAGAGGTCATAAATCCATGGTAGAGGATACTTGTTCTTAATAGTCACTTTATTCAATTGTCTAAAGTCAATGCACAACCTTAGTGTTCCATCTTTCTTTCTCACAAACAAGACTAGGGCACCCCAAGGTGACATGCTTGGGCATATATACCTCGTCTTCAGAAGTTCTTCAAGCTACATTTGCAACTCCTTCAATTCTGGTGTACTCATTCTATAAGGAGTCTTTGATACTGGAGCTACTCCAGGCATTAAATTCATAGAGAAATCAATGTCTCTCATTGGGGGTAGTCTGGGTACCTCCTTGAACACATCTTCAAAATCTTCCAGGACTGCATAATCCTCCAATTTTGTCACCTTATCTCTAGGTGTCTCTACCAAATGAGCTGCAATTATTTGACACCCTTTTCTGTAACATTTCTTCAGCTACAATGCTGAAATTTCTCTAATGGTTACTGCCCTGGGAATTCCCTGTACTTTCCTTAGTTTCCCTTTCTCATCCAGGTAAGTAAATTCTTTGTTGTGACAATCTAAGAGAGTGTGATGGTGGTCCAACTAATCCATCCCAATTAGACATTCATATTAACCTAAAGGCAATATGTTTAAATATTCCTTGGTGTTCATTCCATTCATGTCTATGAGGCATGACTTAACCATCTCTATAACTTTTCTTCTGGCTCCAGTAGCTAGTTGCACCAACCAAGATTTCCCATGCTTGCTTCTTGGAAATTGCAAACTTTCCACCATCTTAGCATCTATATAACTATGAATATCTCCTGAATCAATTAAAATAGAAATGGTTTGGTTGTTGATCATACCTTCCACTTCAATCATGTGGAACCGATACTCTGCTTGCTTGTTGTCCAAGGCTGCATGAATCCTTGGCACATATCTGCCCATGTCCTCCACTGTTTCATCTTGCTGTACATTGTGAACAACCCTTCCTTTTTCACCCCTGTGAAGATAATATCTAAACCTATGGTATCCTTTACAACCCCAACATTGCATAAGTGGTTGCCTTGGTCCATGACTCCCTATGTCAATCGTTATGGATTCTTTAGGCGTTTTCTGTCCTTGTGGATTATTTCTGAAGAATGGTCGCTTAGCTCCCTTCTTCCTCTGATCCATCTTGAATTTCTTATTGTATTCCCAAGCCTTTTGGAAAGATGGCCTTGCTTTCTGCTGATCATATAGGAATTTATCTCGCCTTATGGTCTCTTCTAATGTATTGGGGTCATCATACTGTATTTTGTCACTGATGAACGATGGAAATCCACTCAAATACCTTTGAATTTTGATTGTCTCATCTTTGATGAAAGAGACATACTTCAGCAGTTCCAGAAACCTTCTCTCATATTCATCTATGGTCATACTTCCAAGCTTGAGTTCAAAGAACTCTCTCATTTTCTTGTCATATTATTTCTTAGTCAAGTACTTTTTCTCAAAATACTTCTTGAATTCCCTCCAAGTAACACTTTTCTCTTCAATGTGTTGCACCTTCACAAGTTGATCCCACCACATCGAGGCTTTTCCTTTGAGTTGATAGATAGCAATTCTACCTTCTGCATGAGAAGAATAATTATTCAATTGAAAATACTTTCTCATGCCCAACAACCATGTTTCTTCATCTTCATCCTTCTTGTGCTCACCATCAAATGTAGGAGGTTTGATTTTGTTCATTTCTCCTCGCAACTCATCCACCCCAAAGATTTTATACCTTTTGATAGAGGATAGACTTGAGTTGTTGCCTTCTCTCTTATTGGAATGCCTTGGGGAATGATGGTGATGTCTACTAACACTTTTTGCTTTTCTTTTCTCATCTGAAGGCTTGTGACTTCCAAATTTACTTGAGCCACTCTCCTTAACCAATTTCTTTTCTATTATGTTAAAACCCTCCAATAACTTCATGTTGAAGTCATCCTACATCTCTTTGGCTCTCATAATCCTTTCATTGTCATCTTTATGGCTTTGGACATCCTTATGCAAATTCTTAATGGTCTAAGCCATATTCATGTTTTCATTCATTTCTTCTCCATGTCCGTTGGAGTTCGTTCCTTCAATTGCCAAATGGACATCCACCCCTCTGCTCTCATCTTGTTGACTGTAATTCTTATGTGCTTCTTCCATTCCTATGGACTCTGCACTGGTCTGATATGATCTAGTTGTTGTTAATTCTGCAAAACGTACAAACATCGAAACTTATCAGGCTAACAATTCAATAATTCATGAAAAATATGAACCATTTTGGTTCAATATATACATCAGAATTATCTCTCCCGATTTCCTGGTGTTATCACCATGAAAATTCTAGATAAGACCCAAGTCTTGAAAACACAAACACACAGTTCCTTCAGAGATACATCTGTGCATGAAGGTGGTTTTCCGAAACCACTTTCACCAAGACACGGTATCACGTGTCTCAACATGTCAAATCCACCACTCGTGGAGCAGGCGACGGCTAGTCAGATCACCCTGCTTCACTCGTTCAGTACTTCACAGCCATGTGACATCAGCTGAACACCGCCATGTAATGAAATCAAAAGATAATCATTCGAAATGGATTAGCCAAGCATGGAAACCCAATTCTCTTGTACGTAATCCGTTTGCGCTTCATAATTGGAATTATATAACTACTGATCCTCAAGTATGAAGGTATCTCTGTATCCATAACCAAAGTAATCTCCAATTTGTTCAACTTTCTTCTCTCTGTAAAATCATTTCGGTATCCACAACCTGAGATACATGGATAAGGCTCAATCCAGTGAGATTGGTTATTCGGGAAACATGCTAGACTTTCCTGCGAATAAGGAGGAAAGGGTCCTTACGCACATTCTAGCGACTAAATTCCACATAGAGTCGGCTATAGACTCGCGGTTGAAAGTCAAGTTGATTCCCATTATGAAGGATTTAGTCATCAACAAGCCAGCCGCTAAGAAGAAAAGGAGCAAGCGACAAAAGAAGGAGGAATACACGGTTGAGGTGGCTGAAAGTGTTGGAGAGAATCAATCGGTCTGGTTAGATTCTTTAAAGGAAGAGATCGCTAAGTTGAAGTGAGTCTTCAACTAAAATTAAGCATGTTTCAATGAATTTTTGAACAACCGGTAGCGGAGGTAAGGAGCACCAGAGATGATAGGCATGTTCTTAAACGACCCTTTTTACAATAGGATAACTGTTGTCATCCCCCTTTTGTAATTTTGTGATTGATACAATTATATAAATACAGAGGCGGATTTTAGACTGTTTATTACAAAATTCTATCTGGTGGTGTTATGAATATTGTTTTCTTTTATAGTATGCTTTTCTTGTAAGATTATATTTCACTTTCATCTGTCTGAATCAGAGGAATATAAAACTCGAAATTCTTTTTTAATTAATGTTTCGATGTGGTTGTGTGTTTCTTTTTCTTCTAATAATTTGGAATTTAAACTCAGACTCATCGCCTTCCAAGTGACTTCGCATGCACTAAAATTCGACTTGTACATCCATATTTATTGTGTATAGAAATATCACCAGGTAAAACGCTTTTCTGCACACCCATATCCACTATGCATTTCTTCCCCGTCGCGCTGACAACTTGCGCACACTACTTTTGTGATGTGCGTCAATATCTACTGCGCACAATTTTGGTATCACGCACCGATACTCCAAATTCATTTCTCCCTATGCATTGCACCATGTCAAAGTTCAATATGTTCCATCGCGCACAATAATCTACGCACACCATTGAACACACTGTTGCGAGACAACTTATACTCATACTATGCACGTACCACAAAACTCCTCTGTGTTATGTAATACTTGCGCACCCCATGTGCACATTACTGTGTGCATGCTCACAGTGCAAGGATAAATTCAGCACGTGTATCCACACATAATAAATCTTCCACGTGACGCCATAATTTACTGTGCACACTTGCACGCCAACGTTTTCCACGCGGTGACAAAATTTACCACACATGCCAACACACCAACATTTTCCATGGACGCTCCGTGGCTTGAATTTTTGTCACTTCAAAATTACTCTTCTGTGAATATTCGCTTCAACTGAACCCCTCTGGCCCATCTAGGCTCAGTGTCGAAACTGAAGCTCTGATAGCAATTTGTAATGTTCCCCCGACCACCCACAGGCCAAGGAAATGCCACTCCAGAGCAATCTCTCATACTCTGACACCAGTGGGTAACATTCCCAGCCTTAAATAGGCCAGACATTCTACTCTAGGGAATGATTTCATTCTCTTACTACGGAACATACAGTAACATACCCAGTAATCAACTGAGCTATGCCACATAAATTTTCTCTTCAAACTACATGCAACTTAAACATATACATACAACACTCTTGTGGAAGCTTTACATATAAACATAAACAAACAAATACATTCTATAATATATGATTTCATACTGAAATAACAGTAAACACCGATATGCAACATATACAGGGAAATACCCCTAAACATATAGACAGTTCTATTCACATATATGATAAACCGTAACATAGGCATGTAAGTAACAAACATAATCATGTAAATAACGATGCAACATATCATTTTATCATACAATTGGTACTTATCTTGGAAATATTGTCACCAACTGCGTACAAACCGTCCACGAACCTCCCAGCCTTAGACTACATTGTTCATCACTCTCAACAATGAGTCACCCCCGAGCTGGGACTGAACTCCACCTAGGGTAAAGGGTTCCTAACCAGGCTAAGGCTCATGGACAATAAGAAATACTTTGTCTCAGGTGCTCACTCAACTAACAACCTACAACCTTTCATTCCCCACATGCATGTCCCACCCAATGAAGTGTGCCCCTTCTCTGCTCAACAGTCCCTCAACTGCCCCACTTCCCTTCCAGGGTTTCAGCAACAGGATGGACCAGAAGTCTCAGAGCACTGTAGCTGTAGTTTAGCACCTTCGGGAATCAATCCCCAACAATTCTCTTGCTTTGATAATTGTTCACGGGCCTAAAAACCCACTTCTTCACTCCCACTCCAAGCTAAACAAGTACACCAACTGGAAAATATTATGGAAACAGGGTCGGATATGGTGAAATGGATGTCTCAAGGATAAAAAACTGCATGAGTGAAAATGGTCATGGAATCATGGATTGGATAACTGAGTGAAGGAAGGAATCACTATGAAACTCATCATGAAAATGATGGTGAGAATGATGGTCAAGCTACTGGTCAGAATCTTCCATGAAAAGTGACCAAATGAGCTAAGTCCCCCCACGATATGAATGTATGTCCCCAACTTGACACTTGTCATATCGGAAGTTACTTTGATCCACTTGTCCCCAACTTTAGAACTTAGGATAAAATAATTATCCATACTTTATGCTTTAGGAAATATTAATATAATATTCCCTTGACTTTTCGCCCTCCCTTTCCCTAACTGGTGAAGTTCAATTCCCCCATCTCTTTTATCGTGGTCGGTCTGTGCGCAACGATGTATTTTATATTAATCATGAGACATGTACAAAATAGGCGCATTGGCCTTTAACATCTAGGCGTTCCGACCTAATACCAAACAAAAGCATCCTAGCTTATAGTAACTAGCTCACCAGCCTATAACACATATCATATACAAGAGGCTCGTTCTCCTCGATATTGCGCGCACTTTAGTTACTGCGCGCTTTATACGGGAAAGTGCATACTACATCGTTTTACTGCGCAGTTCATGCATGCACTATGCCATGGGAAGTGCATTACAAATGATGTCAAAATAGCTCACCAGCTTATGTATACTTATATTACATTTACAATTGGGTTCGGAGGGATATTACAAGGCCTATCTATGGACTAGATAATCATTCAATGAAATAGCATAACAATATACTAAATACTAAATGATTAAATCACAATATCATAGAAATAAGAAAGAATTGTAATTGCACAAAAAGGTTGTGTTCACTGTGATCAATCTTATATTTATAACAATACATAGCCTCATAGAACAAACAATTAGCTAGCTGCTTGATTGAACGCTTACAACAATTGATTTTAGAAAACTACTCATACAATTTGCAAGCATTATTTAGTCAGGCAATCTATATCTGAATACTAACCGACATAAAAGAAAATTGTAAATAGATTGCATCATGTCAGATAATTGACAAAACTGCATCAGTTACCAACATCGACCTAGTCGACCAAGTCGCCTCAATCTACCCAAATTTTTCATGTGAAACTTTACTATCCTCCGCAACAATATTCTTCTATATATGCACCCCCAGAATGTCGACCATAAAGATCTCTCCCAAATATGGTTTCCTTGAATATTTTTCAAACCTACACAAATATCAATCAGGCATGGAGTGGCATGAAGTTGGGATTTTTGTTAGCCAAATTTAGCAATATTGTTGCTGGCGCAATGAATCCATCTTCAATACACCAACCGACACCACTCAAACCACCAGCCGACTTCTAGGAAAGTCGAAGTCTGACCTATCGGTCGACTCCACGCAAAGCTCGATCAACTCTAGGCAAGTCAATTCCAGCTCAATCGACCATACTATGGGTCGCCCATGACTCCTTTAAGTTTATATGTGAGCATTTTTCCAACACTAGGTGGCATCCACGAGACCATTGAATTGCATTGGTAGCTCCAAAATGGATGAGCGACCCCAATCATCTGATGAGACATTCGACTTTCCAACAAGATATCTGCGTAAACCATCGATGAAATATCTCCATAGCCATGCCATCTCCATAGTCGATCTTTCTTACTCTCTTAGTACAATTTACTACGCCTCCTCGACCAACACCATTCGACTAGCACATGCATCACGTTCAACATGCCTGAAGGGTCTAGTAGCACTTCTTCTCTTGTTCGACAAATCAAAAACTGTACCGACTAGTCGACCATCCATGCACGAAAACAATTAGTTTGGTCTCTTATTTTTATCGATCAATCAAGAACTTGGATCAAAACCCTAGTTTCTATGGAACAATCACTTATTTCTCCTATTTATCTGACTCAAGTCAGACTATGATGGAGAACGATGTGTCCAACAATCTTTCGGTTTCTCAACGACTTCTCTTATTAATGCGTTGGTCGAGTCAAGCTACTTTACCACTCCAAGTTGTTATTCATTCGGGCGTAATCCAAATTATTACGCCAAAAGGTGTATATCTATTCGAGATGGGCACAATTAATCACCTTTTAATTTAAAATTCTAATCTGATGGCTAATAATTGAAAATGCTGGAATATTCTTAGTCATCCTCACAAATCAATGAATGTGATTTACTCTTCATAACTTGTATTTTTGAATGCATCAGTTAACCTGTTTACTTTTTAACATTTACCTAATCATATTAAGAAATTACTGTACCACCATATGATTGCCACATTTAACTGATTAACCTTTGGATTTACCACATTTAAGATTAACTTTTGGATTTCAATTCACCAGAGTGTTGTTTGTCCAGATAACTTTCGGCGTTCACCAACCGCAACACCAACCACTTTGCGGCTATGCTAGTTCTTAATGCATTCATAATTAGGTTCCAGATCAACCAGCAATTCGATGGTCGTCAACCATCATTTCACTCGATCAACATTCCCTTCAAGGGGAAGGATATTCTTTTTAATCATCATAGGGAAAACATATTTTCTTATATCTTTCTATGGAAGCATGGTCTACGCAAGATTTCTCTATTTCATGAATTTCTGGTTTGTTTTGTAGATTTATCTTCATTCAAGCAACATCTCCAAGCAACCCTCAGGAATGGAGCCACATCCACGATCCTTCAAAAGCGAGCAACATCCATGAAAGGAATCCATGAACAATTATTTATCTTCTTGATCTTTCCATATCACTTCTTGTGCAAACTTCTTCCATTTGGCTCTCATCCACCAGAAAAAATGTCTCTCCAAGATCATCTCTACTGCGAACTTCTTTATTTCCAAGAATGCAACCAAAATGGTGTAGTCTAGGAAATAGAGACTACATTGGAATGCACATCAACACACATGCCAAGAAAAAAGGAGATAAATGTGGGGAAGGAATTTCATTCCAAGTTTGTATTTCATCTTTAGGGTTACTTATACAATAGGCAAATGGTTAGATTTGTTGCACCCACTCCAACTAATCCTTTGTTTAGTTACATTTACCACTTGTTACAAATGTTTTTACTTAATTACAAATTATCATGTAGTCTAATGTCTAATAACATATATGTGATGACTATTAGGGCCTAAGAAACCCCCTCAACACTTACCAAGGTGAGATTGATGTTGTTAAGTTGAATAATTGGTTGCAATAGTTAGAAGTGTATTTCAATGTCCATATATAGATGAAGAACAAAAAATTGCATTTGCCTAATTGAAACTAGAGGGCCATGCACTTACCTAGTGGGAAAACCACATGGAAACACTTAGTTTGGAGGATGATCCACTAGTAACTAATTGACAGGTGTTTAAAACCCTCCTCAAGTCCCATTTCTACCCTATTGGGTATGTAGAGGACCAATGGATCCATTGGAATCACTTTAGGTAGAGGAAAGGGTAGAGTGTGCAAGAGTACACCACTGAATTTAGGAAAATGGTGATTATGCTAGGTATATCTCCCAAGGACCTTGACATACTCTTCAAGTATATGGAGGGTCTACACTGCCATCTATGGAAACAAGCCATTCTCTTCAAACCTAGGACCATTGATGAGGCTTGTGTGCAATCACAATACCTAGTGAATATAAGCCATAAGAAAGGAAAACCAAGTGGTTCAAACATAAAGACCACCAATATGCTTCCATGGAGGGGAAGAAGGAGTGGAAAGGAAAAGACAAGAAAACAATAGATATTTCACATAGTGCAAGGATCCAAACAAAAACTAATACCATTGTAATACTGATGGTCACATTTAAGATAAGTGTTAGAAGCTACATCCAAATTCGAATCCAAAGAACCTTAAGAAGGATGAAAAGAAGAAGAACTCATTAGGAATGGATTTGGGAAATGAGGTAGAGAGAAACTTAGATGTGTATGAGAATATTTTCTACACTTCAATGTAGAAGGAGGTGAATCTGAGTAGCCTTCATCACATGGACGAGAAGAAGATCATAAAACTCTTCCATATTAAGATCTAGGTAAAAAAGACCAAGGTGGATGCTCTATTCAATTCCAGTTCATAACCCATCCTTACAATAGACAATCTGATCATCAAGCTTGGATTAGAAGTGCATAATCATCCTATTTCATTATATCCATTGGCATGAAATGTAGATCTCAAGTTCACTAAATAGTGTAAAATCAAATTTTCTATAAGTGCATATTTTATTGATGAAGTGGAGTTAGAAGTAATATTCCTTGATGTGTGTGGTGTAGTGTTTGGAACCCCTACATGTATATGAGGAATGCGATCTTCATGAGGAGAGAAAACCAATATTGATTGATCAAGTATGGGAAGACCATCATCATCAATGCACACAAAGGTAAATCAAAGATCTCTCTAGTAAGTGATAACCAAACCAAAAAGTTCATCAGTTCTCGTAGAAAATTAACATTGTTTTTGTTAACAGAGAATTAGCCTGGGGATGAATCGGTACAAGTAAATTCATCCTTAAAGGGATGTACCAAAGAGTAGAAAAATTGGCTATAGAAGTTGTTACAAGTGTATAGAGGAGTGTTACATGATTCTAAAGGGTTGTCACCTAAGAGGGAAGTAGAGCACAATATATAGTTGTTGCCTAATTCCCTAGTAACAAAAATTGAACAAAGTTACCGACTTAATGATAACTGTGACCTCAAAATGAGAACTCTATCCCTTTAAACCCATATTTTTTCATAAAAAACATGAAATCAACCCCCAGATCAAAAAGTGGTGCCACTGGTAGCACCATTTTTCTAGCCTAGGTTAAAATTACAACAATTTTCAAACATGGCCTTAAAAGTGCATGATTTTTTTGGGCGTTGTGGGTGTCAGGGGAGCGATGCCTGCATCACCCCAGGCCCCCACAGGATAATCCCTAGTCTCTTGGGCCCAAGGCTTGGATCGTGGGGGGACGGGGAAATGTGGGGCATCACCCCCCACACCCTACCTTATTAATTTTTAATTGATGATGATGATTAACATCCACTAAGACCGAATTGGTCTATCATACCTTAAGAGGGTAAGTGATTACTTGTGATTCTTTAGAACTTTTTTTCTGTGCTCGAAAAATATTAAGAGAATCTTTCCAACATCACCATAGTTTTGTTGATTTAAGAGGTTAGGAAGGTTGGTAGTGTGACACATATTTTGAAAATGAGATCTAATATGGGTATAGGCTGGACAATCTAAGAGAAAGTGATTTTCATCTTCAACCTTCTTAGTGTCACAAAGTTGACACACCCTTTTATCCCATGGTGTTTTAGGAATTGACCAACACCCACTTTCATTGTGGAGCTTGTGAGAATTTGTTCTTATCTTAGCAATGCTTATTTTTTCTTTACACTTGTCAAAATAGATAGATAATTTTGATCTTCTAGATTAGGGTTGATTACATCATTATAATACCTTAATTTAATTTTTTCCTTTAACTCTTTATCACATCAAATTTTCTCTTTAAATTTTGATTTGATGATATTTTTAATAGTATCTTTATTTTACAAAATGGTGTCTTCCATGATTCCCCAATAATTTAGCCAAGATCAAACATCTTTATAACTTTTTTTTAATAAAAGTTTTATTAATTATAACTTAGTTTTAAAATAAAATTTTTATATAAGTTTTTTATTTTTATTTTTTAAAATATTTTATTTTAAAGTTTTTTTTTTGTTTTTTTAATATGTTTTTTTAATTTTTGGGTATTTTTGTGTATTTTTTTTTTTTAATTTTATATTAAATTTTGTATTTCAATTTATTTTTTTAGTCTTTTTAATATATATTTTTAGGTTTTTTTAAATAAATTTGGTTTTTTCAATTTAATTTTTTAGTCTTTTTAAAACTTAGTGCTACTGGTAGCATCACTTTTCGATTCAAGGGTCAATTTTAAAGTCTTTGTCCACAATGACATCAATTGTCAACACAATGGGTGTGAATGAGTCTGAATTTTAACCACTACAAAAAAAGGGTGCTACCAGTAGCACGACTTTTTGATTTAGGGGTAAAAATAACCACTTTAAAAAAATGAGAACTCTAGAGAGTTCTCGTTAAGTTGGTAACTTTGTTATTGGATTGTGTAGACATTCTATTCTTGAAGCAGACAGAGTGAGTAAATAGTTGCAGTAGATACTAGAGTAGGGAGTTATTCGACCAATGAACTCACCTTTTGGGTCACCTATAATCATAGTACCTAAGAAGGATGAGACTTGGTGAATGTGTATGGATTACAGATCTTTGAATAAGAACACATCAAGAATCAACACCCTCTTCTAAGGATCGATGATTTGTTAGATCAGTTGCAACATGCCAAGTACTTCAACAAGTTGGATTTCAAATAATGGTATCAATGCGTATGCATTAAAGAAGAACACACTTGGAAGACCACCTTCAAGATAACACAAGGTCTATATGAATGGTTGGTCGTGCCTTTTGGTTTATGTAATGCACCAACTACATTTATGTGATTGATGAGTGATGTACTACATCCCTTTTTAGATTCATTTGTAATAGTGTATTTGGATGACATATTGGTTTATAGCTCTACCTAGGAAGAGCACATATCACATATCATGCAGGTACTAGAGACTCTGGAAAAAAAAACATTAGATTATTAAAAAATGGGATTTTTCTCAGTATTCATTATTGTATATGGGGTATGTGATTGGTCGAGGGGAACTTAAGATGGATCCTTTGAATACGGAGGCCATCCTCTAATGGACAGTTTCTACTAATGTCACTAAGTTGGGAGAATGTTTTGGGGAACACAATACCTATGGAAGTTCATAGCATCCTTCTTAGTGGTATTTGTGTCACTACATGACATAACAACTAGTGGTAAGAGTTTCCAATGGGGTAAGAATCAACATAAATGTTTTGATGAGATGAAATGGAAGATCAATCAAGCATCACTTCTTCTATTTCCTAACTTGCAAAAGCATTACAAAGTGGATATGGATGCAAGTGGATATGTTATGGGAGAGGTCTTGATGTAGGGAGGTAAGTTGACATGCTATCATTTTGAAATGTTTCATGGGGGAGTCTTGAACTATCCTATGTATGATAAGGAACTCTATGTTCTAGTTCAAGATGTTAATAATCGAAAAAACTATCTAATGGGTAAGGAAACCATTATCCACACTGATCACCAACCACTACAATATTTATAGGCCTAAAGTAAGCTTCATCAAACTAGACACTACAAGTGAATGAGGTTTTCATAGAAGTTTCATATAGCCATCAAATATAAGAAGGGAAACACTAATAAGTTGGCAGACATGCTTTCAAGAACATCCACATCCAATATTACAGCTTTGGGAACTATTATGCTCATGGATCCTTTTACCCGTGATGTATACAAAGAGGCATTGGTTCAAATTTTGAGGGGTTACACTCAGAAACATCCAAATACCTGGGATAAAAATATAATCTATATGGAACACTCTTATAACAAAGCAATCCATACTTCTACCAGTAAGTCCCATTTCAAAACTTTCTTTGGGTATTTACTTCATTCACCCTTGGATGTATATGGAAAACAAGGAGAAGTGAGGGAAGATGTCATGGGAGAAGAATTGAAAGAAAATAAATTTGTTGAAAAGATTAGGTAGATACATTTTCAAGTACATGAGGCATTGAAGAAGTTACAAGAAAGGTATAAGGTCCAGTATGATCAACACATAACTAAGAAAACATTTAATGTGTGAGACAAAGTTTGGTTGTATATAAACAAAGAAATGTTATAGGGTCCCACTAAAAATATCAAGGCTATGAGGTGTGGCTCTTTTGAGGTATTCGAGAAGGAAAATGCCTATAGAATCAGTCTGCCCTTGTATATATGAATTTACTCAGTGGTGAATGTGGAAAGTATGAAACTCTATGAGCCTTCCATGTTGGATCGAGAAAGTGAGGAGTAGGTCCTGCCCACCATAAAGGACTTAGTGATAGAATATTAAGTAGAGTTGGAAAAATATACAATTTTTCATAGGAATTACAAAACTACTAGACAAGGGCAACATAACCTCTGGAAAATCAAGTTGAAAGGACAACTTCCATGCAAGGAACAATGGTACTTCAGGGAGAAGGTATAGGAAAACTTTCCTCACCTCTTTCGGTAAAATATTTTGGGAACCAAAAGCCTCCATAAATGGGGAGGTGTGATCCATAATGGATAATTAAATAATTTTTCATCTATATTTGTACTTCCTAGGTTGAAAAATTGAAGGAATTAACTTACAAGGAACATTTTATTGGTAGTTCCTAGTTTGGAAATTCAAGATTTGGAACCTTCTAGAGCCAATTTAAGGCATCAAATGACACTATTTTGGGCCAAAACGTTGTGAGAATATCTCTTATCCCCTCGATGGTTTTTTACACATTGATATATTTCCAATGGTGTGAAAACTCACCTCAATTGGAGTCTGTATGTGAAATATATGAATCTCACAAGTTGACCTCCCTTGTTGCCCACTATAGTACTGAGTGGATTCCACATCACCCCTAATGACTCACACATGTGGGGCTAGTCATGTGTGTAATTTCAATAAGATTCTAGAAGGTCCAAAACTCGAACACTAATTGAGGTTGAGAATAAAAAACTCTAACCCTAGATGGCTATCAGGCTATGTTAAATATTGGGCCACTAGGAAGAGAGGGGGTTCCATTATTTTAGCATTGTATGTTTTCCATAGTTGACCAGAACATATAGGAGTGGGATTTGAGAGCATAACAAAGAGGGTAGAATATTCTATAGTAATGATTTAGACCACAATGTCAAAGGAAACTCCATAGTGAGTACTCCTTTCTTTTTATTTTCAATTTCATAGATGGAGAAGAGGGAGTAGATCATATGCTTCACCTTCTAGTTGGATTTTATCCTGTATCGAGTTTTATGCACACTAAAATGACTTTCATCAATGATCCTGAGAAACCTTTTGGTGAGTGGCAGAAAAATCACTCCTTTGGGTAGCAACATACGAAGTTTCTGTACCAAAGTAGTGTCGTTATGGGGGAGTAAAGGTCCCACCAAGATAATTCACCATCCACGAGAGGATCTCCATAATGTAAGAATTTTGAATCTCCAGAGGTTCCATGTGGCCCTTGATCTTCCTAAAATCCTCATCTTTGGGAAGCAACCCCAAAGATAACAAAGTTTTAGTGTGTCAATAGAGTTCAACCATGTGAAAGAAGATGGATTTTCTAGTTCTAGTACAATACATATCTAGAATCAAGCCTCCAACTTCTTCCTCCACCTCATCAGCCTCCTTGAATTCATGGACAAGACTAGCTTCCCCCTCTAGGGCTTGCATGTCCACCTAAGCTTCAATGGGGATAGTGTCAGAGTAGAATTTTGCTGCAACTTTGATAACTTAGGCTTGAGTAGCAGTTGAATGACCAAGCGTCCTTCCTCAGGGTACCATGATGCCTAGAGAAAATAAAGGGAGAAGACAAAACAAAGCACAGGGAGAGGTAAAATGAAAGACAATGATATCCAAAACTATATCAGAAAAGACTCAATATTTTTTAACAAGGAGCCTCCAAGTCGGATCAATGATTTCCTTTCCAACCTTATTCATACTCTTAATCATAGAAAAATAAATGAGATTGAGAGTTTTTCGTGTCCCCTCCAGGCCTATAATCATGGTCTAGACCCGGGCGTCCTTCAACATCCTCCTCCCATGTGCTGAGTCAAGGTGTAGGTATAGAATGAAATTTGGCTTCATCATCAGAGAGGGAGGATCTAACCCTACATCCAACTCCCCTTTCTCCATAATAATTTCCTTCCTCAAATCACGATGGCCTAAGTGAAATATTTTCTCATAGTGAAATGAAAGAGTCCATATGAAGGTGATCTTCATTTTCTTTGAGAGAATTAAGAAGAGTAATGGCAACATCATTACTCATATCACTGTCACCTAAGGTTGTTTGTTTCCTTAACTCCTGACGTACTTCCACTTACAGAGACGATGGATGCCATGTGTTCTCAGAAGGGACATGGGCGGAGTAAGAAGTGGTTTTCACCTGTTTCCTCATAGGGGCGTTGGTCTGCACATGTCCACGGTTTCTCTAGGTGGTTTAGAGGATACATCTAGGGACCTTATTTCTTAATTTAATTTCCAATAATAACTAGAGGTTTCATCATTCTAATTTATAAATACAATGAGATTTTATCTTTTATATGAATTCAAAGAAAAAATAAAGTATTTAATTTACAATAATAATTAGATTTTTCAACATTCTAATTTTTAAATACATTGAGATTTTATCTTTGATATGAACTCAATGAAAAAATAAAGTATTTTTGTAAATTGTAATTTTTTTAATATATGTTTTTAGTAGTGGAATTACAATCAATATAACCAGAGTTTTTATGATCAAATACATGTTTTTTCCTCCTCCAAATGACTTGTTAACATGGTTTATATTGCATTTATTATTTTTACACAACCCATTAACCCTAAACCACTAACTTACTAACCCACTCATACCATAACCCTTAAACTACTCTCTTACTTACCCACTCATCCACTAACATGTATTCATTGACCCTTGATCCCTAATCCATTAATACTAATCTATTGACCCATTAATCCATAAACTACTAACCCACTAGAGATCTTATCTCTTAGATGAATTTACTAAAAGACTAAAATATTGTTGCAGATCGTATTTTTTAAATATATGATTCAAGTAATAGAATTACAAATGATATAACAAGAGTTTGGGAATTTTACAACCAAATAAATGTCCATATATTCTTTTAATCTCTAAATGGTTCAACAAAATGGCTTATATTTCATTTATTAGTTATAGACAACCCATTAACAACATATTAAACCACTAACCTACTCACCCCCTAACCCCTAAACCAATCACTTACTCACCTACTCATCCACTAATGGCTAACACACCAACCCTTGATCCCTAATCCACTAATACTAACCTGATGGAAGCATGAAACTAGATGTACATGAAATATATATTTAATATTTATAAATTTATTATTCGTTTTCTTATTCAGTGTACAACAACATGTATTAAATACACATAAATTAGTAGAGCCACGTCTTTTTGTCTAAAAAAACGCGACTTTACATTAAAATTATAAGTGTTACATTAATGATTTAATTAGTAAGTAATGACATTATAATATACATACGGTATATTACAAGTCATCCCTCCCTAAAAAAGTGTCATCCTCGAAGCATACGCAAGGAAAAATGCTTGGATCTAAAGAATTAGACATAGTTAATTTGTCTCTTTTGAAAAAGAAAGCTCCTTATGAACCCGAGGAGGAGGTCTATTAGGATTACAATCCCATATCTAAATTTCACCTTCTCGTTGATGTTCATGTTCCCTTTACCTTTCACGTGCTGTTGAAAATGAGATATAACTATTTCCTCTGTGATTATGCTCCTCATATTTAAAACCTCCTTGGATTTTCCTATTGTATTGTCTTGTTCAATTTGGGCATCGCCTTGATTAGATTTTCATTGAAACAAATGATCTTCAACTTGTTGATCCTCTTTCAGTTGATTACTAGCACGAGGTTCATTTTCCTTTTCTTCGTCTTCATCTTCCTCCTCTTGCATTCTTCTCCTTAAAATATACTTTTCTATACTACATTGCATGATATGTCCTTTATTTGCAGACATATTGTGAGCATGTTCCACTTCAATAGACTTGTCACCAAGAGCATTAATGTTGTGCAATAAGGAGGATGGAGGAATTATCTTGGCGACCTTGAGGTCCTTC
>ML796186.1:5535-25593 GCA_009831015.1 Picea engelmannii
AAAAAAAATGTCACTGATCTAGAAACCCTAAACAAACCCTCATCGACAGATTTTCCTGTGATTCCTACTTCAGGAACTTCTTCCCTCTTTCATCTGATGTCCCTCTCACTCAGAATTCTGAAATGGTGTTTCACAAGGAATTGTCGATACCAAAAGAAGAAACTCTCTTCTGTCAAGAACTTGTGCTAGAAATCACAAAACAGATAAGTAAGCCAAAAAGTGGTAAGAAAGGGGAAACAAATAACCCACACTCACAAATTTGGACCATATACTTTGATGGATCTAAATCATAGGAAGGGTCAGGGTCAAGGTGCATCCTCATAGACCCAAAGGGTAAACATCATATCCTATATTATAGACTGAAATTTAATTTCACCAACAACACCACCGAGTATGGAGCGCTAGTACAAGGATTAAATAAATCCATAGACTTAAATGTCAAAGAATTAAAGGTTTTCGGGGATTATGAAATTATCGTTAAACAAGTAAGGAATACTATACATTACAACTCCCCTCACCTAAAGAATTATCAATAGGAAGTGCATAGGTTAATAGAGTATTTTGAAGCTTTCAATATTATGGTGATCCCCAGAGAAAAGAATATACTGGATGATTCTTTGGCTACAGCTTCTTCAAGGCTGTCACCTCTAGAGGATTATGAAGCATCTCGGTTCACTGTGGAGTTACTCTACAAACCATCGGTGCTTAACAACATTTCTAATTGGAAGGTCTTTGAAGGGGATGAACAAATCATAAACTTTATGACTAACCAAGATAATTTTAAGGACTTAGCTATTGACCAAGAAGTATTCCAAGAACAATAAATGGAAACTGACCTCCATATACATCAACTGATCGACAAGTCAAAGTATCACACGATACCGAAAGGGATATCCAACTTAGAAAACATTTTTGATCTGAAGGAATGATTTAAAGGATCCAAAAATGCGAAGACTGGTAGCTCTTGTCCCATGCATGAAACTATAAATCTCAGAACCTCGGAAAGGCCCAAAAATGTAAACCTTGGAAAGACTATATCTAAGGAGGAAAGGAAGGCCTATCTCAAATTTTTCAAACAATATCAAGATGTCTTTGCATGGTCCTATTGAGATCTAAAAACTTATGATACCCGTATCATTCAACACACTATCCCATTAAAACCTGAAGTGAAAACCTTTCAACAAAAGCTCTGAAAGTATCACCCTTCCCTGGAACCTCTCATGTGTCAGGAGTTGAGGAAAATTCTAGATTCCAAAATCATTTTTTAGATTAGACATTCTGCATGGGTAGCTAATTTATTCCCGGTAAGGAAGAACTCTGGGGAGATTCACTTATGCGTAAATTTTAGGAACCTCAACAGAGCTTCAGAGAAGGACAACTATCCAGTCCCATCGATGGAGAAACTCTTGCAGACCGTGTCCAGCTCTGAAATTTTCTCTCTGCTGGACGGTTTCTCATGTTACAACCAAGTTCTGGTTTTAGAGGAAGACCATTTTAAAACGACCTTCTGAACTAAGTGGGTAACTTTAGCTTAAAAACGCATGCCCTTTGGGTTAATCAATGCAGGGGAAACCTTCCAAAGGGCCATGGATGTAGATTTTCGGGGGCTAATCAACAAGTTTGTAGTAGTTTACTTGGACGACATGAATTTGTATTCAAAGAATAGAGAATATCACATCCAACACTTAACCCATATTTTCGAAGGGTGTAGGAAATACGGTATATCCTTAAATCCTAAGTAAACTATTTTCGGCATCGAGGAAGGTAAGTTACTAGGACACATTATATCCTAGGCAGGCATTTGCATAGATACATAAATATTTAAGGCTATATATCAACTTCCATTACCTCACAACAAGAAATCTATGCAGCCATTTTTCGGGAAAATCAATTTCGTAAGTAAGTTCAGTCCCGATTTCACAGAAACTATCAAACCCTTACAAAAGATGATTCGTAAGGACCTCGTATTGAGGAGTCTCGATTTCAAAAAGGACTTTTTCCTTTATACCTTCACCTCTGATCAATCATTAGCTGTAGTTTTGACTCAGAAGGATGATGGAAACAATGAGGCTCCGGTGTCTTTCATGAGAACTAACCTCCAAGGGGCCGAACTGAATTATCCTTCTATAGATAAGCAGGCTTATGCAGTCTACAAAGAAGTAAATCATTTCAGATATTACATCCTTAAGAACCATACCAAAGTAATCATACCTCACCCCATGGTTTGATCCCTATTTACTCAACAAGACATGGGGGAAAGAAGAGGAAACTGGATGGTGGTAATTCAGAAATTTGATCTGTACATAAAAATTTCCAAGCTGGTCAAAGGACAAGGGTTATGCAAACTGGAGGTTGAAGCTAAAGACCAAGTAAATGAAGATCTTGGGTTGGAAAATGAAATGGAATTATGGTGTGGTGAAGCTTCATATCTTTCCCTAGGAAAAGAGTCTTGGTATGAGAAACTCACTTATCTCCTGCATCATGGGACTTGCCCAAAAGAACTAAACCCCGAGGAAAGGGGATCCCTCAGGTTAAATTCTTCACAATATCAACTCATAAATTCGATACTTTTCCGAGTTAATTATGATGGGGTACTTTTGAGATGACTCGAATGTGGAGATGTAGATAAAGTCCTGAAGGAACTCCATGATGGCCCTACAGGGGGGAATGTCGCAGGAGACATTACCGCTCATAAGATATTGAGAGTTGGTTATTATTGGCCCACTTTGTTCAAATATGCTCACACATATGCTAGGAACTGTAAATTTTGTCAAATGAGTGCCGGGAGAGAAAAGAGAGAAATAGTCCCACTCCAACCGGCAACTATTTCTAGGCCTTTTGAGAAATGGGGGTTAGATATCATAGGGAAAATTAAACCAACTTATTCAAAACAACATAAGTACATACTTACTACCACTGATTGTTTCACGAAATGGGCAGAGGCCATCCCTCTGAATCACGTAAACGACTAGGTGGTAATCCAATTCATAGAACAACAACTAATCACAAGGATCGGTGTCCCATTTGTTATTGTTTTTGATAATGCAGCTTACTTTTCTTCCACCTTATTGACAGAGTTTTCTCTAGACAAAGGAATCATAATTAGGTACTCTATAAATTATTATCCATAGGGAAACGGGGTGACATAATCAACTAGTAAGAACCTGGTGAGAATATTGGAGAAAACGGTTGCAGACAACCAAAGAAATTGGCATAATATACTTCATAACTCTTTATGGGACGATAGGGTCACACCGAAAGAAGCTATAGGAAATTCCCCATAATTTATGGTATACGGACGAGAAGTTATTCTCCCGAACGAGATTTATCTTCCATCTCTTCAACTTGCCCAAGATTCTAGAGGAGAGGCTTCATCGATTATACAACAAAGAATTGACACTCTCCTCATGCTAGAAGAAGAAAGGGAAAAAGCCAAGCCAAAATTCATAGCTCACCAGCAGATAGTTAAAATATGTTTTGACAAGAATAAGTCTAAAGAGAATAATTTTGAAGTAGGAGACTTAGTCCTAAAATGGGACAGAGCAAATGAGCCTAAAGGCAAACATTCTAGTTTCAAAATCTATGGCTCGAACCTTTTTAGGTGGCTAAGAAGATTGGGGTAGGAACTTATTGGCTACATAATCTGAGGGGGGAACCTGATGCCCTCCTAGTAAACGACCACGCCCTAAAGAAATATTTCTATTAAAAAAAAATGCTTTTGTCTTCATGATTTTGTTTCAGCTATGTTGATTTCAAAATGTTTTTTTTGTTTTCTTTTGGTTTTGTTTTATCACTTTTGAAAGTTGTGTTTAGAAAGACAATGGTTGGCTCAAATGCGACATATCGAACTTTGTTCCTAACTCATCGCTCACATACAACACAAGAAGTGTTGAAGAACCTGCAGTTGTTTCGAGGGTATGTCTATCTAACCTACGCAGATGAACAACTTTGGAGAAATGATAGAAGGATCTGCTCAGTGGCTTGGTGAGACCTTAAGGGAAATATGGTAAGCTAGAAAAGGACTACATGCACCTCAAAGACAGAGCTAGTAAGTTTCACCTTAACCATCTCAACTAGCAAAATAACAAACGTCATCCTCTCACACTCGCTCAAGGCATTCTTCCGAAATAAAATTGACTTTATCAAATGAGTGGACAGTAGGAGAGGGCATTCAGATATCTCTATCGGGGCTATGGATTCTTACTGGCAGCAGAGCAAGGTCTATGATGTCAGGGTGACTCCATCGGGGCTATGGACGCTCGCTGGAAACGGAGTGACACCATAGAAAATGAGTAAGGGTAACTAAAGGCTCCATGCCAATGAATACTTTACTAGACTTTTGTAAAAGAGGGCACAAGTCAGGGTTAGAGGAAATGAAGGTGGAATAAAGGTTAAAATCCCCACAGGTAGACCTAAAATCATCAACCAGAGAACTCCAAATGCAAGGGGAAAAGAAGCTCTGATTTAAAACCAGTAACTTCTCCACCATATTTTGCATCAGCCGAGCATAAAGGAGGAACAAAGATTATGATTTCTCCTAGTAAGTCACCATTTGTTGAGCACTCAACACACCCTAAAATGTTCATGTCAAATTTTACTTTTTTGGGTACCACTTGATCTTTTTCACTATCTAAATTCGACTTCAGTATGAAATGTTGCCTTTGATTATCATTTTGATTCTCATTAAGTCCTTAAAAGTTTGCTTGAACATGTGAAAATCACCGTAACTTAAAATACTAACATTTAATTAAAGAATCGACAGCCGAAACATTTACCCAACGCGCTAAAATTCGTCATCAGAAATAATTAAAAACGAGAGAAAATCACTCGAGAGAATCGAGGTCACCGAGCGTCGATCTTCATCGACGTCAGCTAACGGAAGTTGTCTTTCGCGAAAAACATCACACAAGGATATCACTGATAATTGATTCCTTTCGATGTTGGCAAAGGACGAAAAGGATAAGCATTGAGCGAAGAAAGAAATGATATCGTTGATCGTCGACTTCCGAAACATTTTTGGTATCGAAGGTTTTCGAGGACGATAAATCACAAGGAAACTATGCGATAGGTTTATTTCTGAAGGCCGATCCTTGATACCTTTTTAGCATCAACAATCCAAAGTTCATCTTAGACCGCTCGACTTGGACAAAGTCCCGAGTCTGACCATTACTCGTGAGCTAATTTCCCAGTCTTCAGTACCATGTATCCTGAGTCATTGGTGCCACGTCAGTGTCGTACGATGAAATCGATCAATGTTGGAGGTTTTTTGCGGAAGGATATCAATGAAAATACAAAGCAACTTGGAGAAATACTAAGTATAAAATTGAGGCTAATAACTTACAAGAAAATTTGGACAAAGAACACAGTAGATACACAAATAAAGAGAAGAAATGATGCATTCAACCACTACAACCAGAATCCTTTTTTCAAAGTTTCGAGACTTTATATATTAGATTTCCATCGAGATCAGGTTACATACAGTCGACACTATCTAATCCTTTGGCCAACCAACCTGGCTACATTAAGAACATGAATATTGTCACAAAAAACGGAAACTAGAAAAAAATTGTGTCACGTCTGAGAATACAAAACAGAGTTCGCCAATCATGCCTCTTCTGCATGCAGACTTTCTCCATGACTTCTTCGTGCTCCCTGAGGTGTTTTCATATTTTGTTCTTCAGGCAGCCTTTGCACTTCACGTAGCTGCACAATCGTATCTTGCGCTTCCTAAAGCTGCCTCTTCATCCAGGTTACGGTCCCTTCATGATCTGGTTGTGTTGACACCTCAAGGGTATTTTCCGCCAACTACCATTGTAATTCTCTATTTTCATGGTAGAGTTTAGCAATGGCGATTTGTGCCTTCTCTAGCTGCTGATTAGGCTCTTGAACATTAGAATGCAAGGCATTTGTCCTCCTCATTCTTCCCTCACTTCTCCAACTTGTGGTTTCGACATGCACTAGCCAGATAACGCGCATTAGTAAATATTCGGAGACTAATATTGCACTCGACCCAATCCAAATTTGGTCTTCCCCAACTTCCTTATTCTTCCTAGGCCTTCCTCTCCTCCATGATATCTATTGTTGAGGAAGCATTTCTTCCAACCTGTGTCCTTTCGGTGTAACTTCTTCCATTTTGGCCTCTACATGGGGCAATACCATCATTTTTGCGCGAAGGTAGGAATATCCCTTTGAAGCCTCGAGAACACCCACTGCAAATAAGAACGATTACTAGGCATTTTGGGGCTCAATCTTGGCGCTTCGACTGCCTCGCAAGCCCTATCTTGCGTTTTGAGAGTTCCCATAGTGAGACAATGTATCTTCTCTGTGCGTGGGTGACTTGATAAGGGCCCAAATCGAAGAATCTTATCAGACTAGAATCACGAGATGAATTACCAACAATGCATAAGCTCAGCTGGTAAGTAGAACACATGAAGAACATCTAGAATTTATAACAGAGCAGGCAGTGAGTCAAAACATGCCAGGGAACACTGAATTCCTGGCGACGAGATGTTTTAAATAATTTATGTGTTACATCTGCATGACAGGTATGATCTGGGGCCTATGAGATGTAGCTGATAGGAGTTGCAGAGGGTGTGTGGTATGATCACCTCGATTTATTTTAATTCCCCAACCTCCATGATGAGTTGATGATGGTTGATGCACTTGTTGATGTGATTTTTGTTTAAGCAACTTGCCTCGACCCGAGGTGCTTAACGACTTCCCTTATGACAAGATCCAACCCTTTTGGAACATACTCGTACTTTCGGCACATGTTTGGCTCTGACATCCTTTCCCGACCCCAAAGGCCAACCGACCACTGGCATGACTTCGACTCTCATGTTTTCCATACCTGATCTTTCATGCTGCGACGTGGAGATGTAACCCACCATAACTGGAGAAAACATGATGGTGCTAACAGAAATGGTGCAGGAAGTTTGAAGGGTCACAAAGATCACGTAAGTATCAAACAACTAGGTTTAACAAGCTTTACAGGAAAGATGCCTCCGACTATTGAGAAAAATTGGCTCAGTAACCTCACTAAGAAATCCAAAATAAATCGGGTCAAAAAATTCAACAGGGTGATGAAAGATATCAAACTCCCCTAAGTTGGCATGCCCGACGACTTCGTTGACTTGCATGACATAGTCAAATCACACACCAAGCAAGATTCTTCGTTGGTCGAAACACTAGCAAAGTTGACCGACACAATGCCAGGGCAGGTGCAAGAATTTATGGAACACCCTATCAGAGCTTGGGCTATGCTATTGTAGTTAAGTACTAGTCTGGTGAAGTATCAGGGGCATGCAGTAGATATCAGAGAAATTTATGTAGCCCCGATGGAAGAACACATGTTCCCATATGCTAACACCTGGGAGGATTTGTTCATCAGTTAGTCGGAGTATGAGAAGAGTCACCCTTTCAAAGTGATATCTTAATATGACTATTAGAAAACTGTTAAGATAGAACACCACATGGCAAGTTTTTTTTTGCCTAACTGCACTTTAGCCGTAATTTTTAGTTAATTTTATGTTATAAATAAGAACATCGACTGATTAGTCAAGGGTCGATGGTTTTTGCAAGAAACTCTATTTTCTGGTTTGTTAAGAATTATTTTGGAGCTACCCATAATAGAGAAGTCCTTTTGGACCAGAGACAAGTGACATTTTCATCAAATGCATGTATGATTGGATGTGGAGAAGAATTATTTCCTATGTTGATTCATGAATAGATGGTGTAACAAGTAAGAACTATTGAATATGTTGTTAAGTTATCTGATGCAATATTTCACAGTTCTTTTCTTTAATGATGAAGATCAATCATTGTGCTTTTATGTGATGGATGATTAGAGTAGGGGAATTATTTTACTTTCCATTACCTATCGCATATGTGTTTTCCTTCTGATAATTAAGTGTCTTAGACAGTAATTGGATGCTCACATGGTTAACGTATTAGTACTAGGCCTGTGGTATAAAATTGTCGTCTGTATACTTGAGTAGTGGGTTATCCCAAGATCAGCCTCTTCTCTAGTAGTTAAACTTATTCCTGTTTTTTGTTACCTAGTTGGTTTATACTGGCTACCATATCATATCGGTTCCACCTAAAAGAAAATACAAAAAAATAAAAATAAAATCCAAACCGAAGGAGAGGCCTTCACAAGAAAACGTAAATCCCATCGATTATTCGGCTGGATCGCAATATCTAGAGAACCATTCCACTATTAAATGTTGCACAGTCTAATTGGGCCTTAGTGGCGGGTTTGGTTCCTGCTATCAAATTTAAGGGATCTAGGACCCATCAACAAGTATCTAGTCTCTTACCTAGCATGGTTATAGATAAATAATCTCTTCAGTTAGAGAGCTCGTGTACTCTAAAGGAATTGTCGAGTATTCTAAAGGCTTTTACAAAAGATAAAAGTCCAGGCCCAGATGGATGGACCGGGGAATTTTTTCTCCATTTCTTTGAGCTGATTAGGGATGATCTTTTAGGGATGGTAGAGGAATCTAGAAGAAAGGGAGAAGTTATAAAAGAACTAAATTCCACATTTCTTTTTCTTATTCCGAAAGTGAATAAACCAACATCTTTCGGTGATTTTCGACCTATTTCACTCTGTAATCTCTATTACAAAATTATTTAAAAATTGTTGGCAAATAGACTGAGGCCTATTCTTTATAAAGGCTTGTCGGAAGAGAAACTGGGTTTTCTTTAGGGTAGACAAATCCTAGACGTTGTTGGCATAGCATAGGAGTGCCTCCATAGTATAAAAATGAAGAATCAAAAGGCTATCATTCTTAAACTCGATCTTGAGAAGGCGTACTATTTAATCATCTAGGATTTCCTAAGAATGATCCTGATCAAAACTGATTTTGGTTTGAATGTTACAAACTGGATTATGAGTTGTGTCACATCAGTTTCTTATGCAGTCTTGGTCAGTGGGGAACCATCTGATTTTTTTCATAGAGGCAAAGTACTTAGGCAAGGCTTCACGTTGTCTCCTTTACTTTTTATCTTGGTGATGAAGGGACTGAGTATCATTCTTAAAAAGGAAAAGAAGCGGGGAAGCTGACTAGAGTTAAAGTTGCAAGGATCACTAATATATTAAATCTCCTTTTCATCGATGATGTTTTGATATTGTCCAGAGCTAGTGTTGCGGAATGGAAGGTGATAGATGGGTTACTAAAGACCTTATTAAACGCTTCTGGATTAGAGATAAATTTGGAAAAGTCTACTTTTCATGTGGCAGGCTTGGATGAGATAGTTATGGAGCCTTTTAAAGAGATTTTTCCTTATAGTTTCGTCTCCTTAGATGTAGGATTTAAGTACCTGGGATTTTTTCTCAAGCCTACAAGCTACAAATCGGAGGATTGGCGCTGGCTTATTAAAATTTTTGAAAGGAGAATTGATCCCTGGTGTAATCGATGTCTTACTCTAGGAGGAAGATTGGTGTTGATAAAGGCAGTTATGGAGAATCAACCGATGTACTGGATTTTCTTGGCCGCAATACCTAATTCAGTTCTGGTAAAAATTCATCATCTTATTTTCTCCTTTTTATGGTTGGTCTATAGTGAGAGGAATCGATTGCACCTTTGTAATTGGGAGACAATCGCTAGGTCGAAGAAGGCAGGAGGGTGGGGTCTGAGAAATCTCTCATTTTTCAATAAATCTTTAGCAGCCAAAACCTTATGGAGAGGGCTGACCAAAGCGGGAATTTGGCACAAAGTCATTAAAGACAAGTATTTACCTTATTTTTCCCTGTCAACTTGGTTTAGATCAGTCAATAGATCGCAGGGATCAACATCACCTGTATGGAAAAATATTTTAAAATCTTTACCACTTCTAGATCATTGGTTGTGATGGAAACTAGGTAATGGAAGTGTGATCCAGGTAAAAAGAGACTGTATTATGGGAATGGGCCAACAATCATATTTATCATTTGAACTTGTTGAGGCATTGAAGTTACAGGGTGTCACTTTTCTCTACCAGGCACTAAATATTACAAGTACATAACTTCTAAGTTCTTACTGGAAAGAGGATTCTAAGCTTGGTCTTTACGAGGATATAGAAAAATAATGGGAATATTATCGGAGCACCCTCTTGGGGACAGACATCCAATTAAGCAATATTGATGATGAATTGATGTGGTCGAGAGGAGATGGGTCTGGGATTCCCTCGGTAAGTAATATTTATAAGGCTCTGGTGGAGATATTTTGGCATCATACAACGAAAGGTTGAAGCTACAAGCTATGGAAGTGGAACATTGCTCTTAAAATAAAACTTTTTTTCTGGTTAGTCCTGAGAAACAAAGTCCTCACTTGGGAGAACCTGTTAGCTAAGGGTTGGGAAGGACCGAGTTTTTGCATCCTGTGCAGAAAGAATCTAGAGACTGAAAACAACTTGTTTATACATTTTCTATTCACACGTAAAGTTTGAAACCTTCTCACGGGGACCCTCAAGTCACGATTGTTTTGGGATGGGAGCACAGTCGATGAATCTATGACGACTTGGGTCACACAAAACCCAAATTCGACTGAGATACCATCACTTGTTTTTTAGATCATATGTCTAGAGAGAAACATGATCGTGTTCAATAATGAGATCATCTCTCCTCATGGGGTGACCTTAAAATCCATAGTCTCTTTCAATGTTTGTGTATTGTCTTACAAAAGCCCAAAACTTTACAGGTTCAAAATCCAACCTCAGCTTCAACAAATGGTGGGGTAGTTTGATGGAGCGGCTACATCCAATGGATCTCATAGTGGATTGGGAGGCATTATCATATTAAATGCTTCTACTTCCTATAAATGGACCTTCAACACTGGAGTTGGGACAAATAATAGAGTGGAGTTATTGGGGGTCTGGGATACTCTTTTCTTGGCCTTAAGATTACATATTACTGGTCTTCATATTATATGTGACTCTAAGCTTATTATAGATTAGTGTAATGGAAATGAGAACCTCCATAGCTTGGCATTGGAAGGCTGGAAGGATCAAATTAAAAAGATGAGCACACTGTTTGAAAAGATCAATTTTAATCATGCCTACACAGATTTCAATAAGGAAGCGGATGTACTTTCAAAGAAGGTGCTTAAATATCATATCTAGCGAGGATCGATTCTCTACACCCAGTGGGAAGGTAACAAGGAAGGACCTTTTAGGCGCTTAAAAGTTTTCTAATCCTTGCAGGAATTAGTTATCTTAAGTTGAAGACAATTTCTTTTTCTGAAGATTAGTGGTGATGTTTTGAATCTAGGTTGGAATTCTGTCTAAAAACTTGGGATACTAGAGCTTTCGATTTTTCGAAAATCTGTCATGTCAACAATGAATTCGCTTAAAAGTGTTGTCATAGTTTTTGTGATGATAATTGAAAGAGGTTTATTAGATATGTAATCCTTTTATATTTACTAATATAAAGAGTAATTTTCTTGTTTGAAAAAAAAAATTCAAAGGACATTACCATATCTTATTATGATGATGTTGTCCTCACAATCAAATACCATATGTTAGGATGATTATATACTTGTACTTAAATTCCAACCATATCTTATTATGATGATGTTATCCAACCAAATGTTTTTAATTTTTGAAATACCAATTTTACAATTTTAAATATATATTATAAAAAATAAATCAATCGTATAAAAATTCCAAACAACTTTGTGAATATCTTTCTTAGTTCATTTTTAAAAGGATGATAAGGCTTAATCCTACATTAAAGTAAAGTAAGCACATTGTTTTAATATATGGTCATAGTATTATTAGTCCTTGGCGAAGTCCAAGAATATAAAATTCATTCCATCGTTGACTGGATATTAGTTCTACCTTTGACTTAAGTTTTTTCCCCATTTCCAATGTCAAAACATAGACTCATCTCAATAACATTTTTATTATAATTAAAATAAATAAAAAAACCTTTATTTCCTTGCAATATGATTGGACTTCAACTTTCACCTCTTATTGCGGAGGTGGTGGCATAGTGAATTAACAACCTAAACCTAGGGGTTGTGGTGGGGTGCATTAACACATAAGCATAGGATAAAGGCCAAACAAAATGAACCTTTGTCGGCAACCCTTTTCTGTGTCTGGACTCCCGTTGCCGATCATGTATGAGCTCCGGTCGACTACCAATACCATCTCCCGGAGGAGACCTTTCCGACCGTCGGCAACAGCCATGCTCAGGAAACGACAACCTCCATCAATTTACCACCTTCCCATACCATCCATTAAATTTTAAATTTCGAATTTATTTAATGGCGCGCGTCATTTGAAATCTGTCCTGGGAGGGTGTGAAGGAGGATGGGAAGGATTTTATTGATAGAATTCACTCCTGCCCCAATCTAGCCTCCGGGTTGTACTCTTCTCATGCACGGATTGCACTCCAAGTTGCGTCCCCACCCATCTCCTCGTCCAACTTGCAACCACTCCTTCCAAACGGTTTGCAAACTTGCGTGAACGACTTGCAGAACTCTCAGAAGAAATGATGCGTCAACATCCCCATCCCCAACGCTTCTTTCGATCTGATCTGATTCTCTTCAGGGAAGGAGGTTCACTCATATTTGTAGAAAACTTCTATCGGGGGAATACACTTTGTGGATGGTGATAATTCCAAGCCTTCAAAAACAACCTTTCTTCTAAGTCATTGAGTGCATTCTCGAGATAATCCTGCCATGAAATCCTGGTTAGAATTATTTTCAAAGGAGTTTAGATAATGAAAGGAAATCTAGTGAAAATGGTCGCAAAGCATCCATAGCTTCTCTAATACAACATTACATATGGTATACAGTCACGGATCAATTTGTTTTTTAAGGAGCATTGGGTTGAATGATGCTAACATTGTAAAAGATTTAAAAAAACTACCTCAGATCTTGTCTTTGTCAATGGAGAAGAAATTGCACCCCAAATATTTTTATTTAGTCAAAGAACTTGAAAATGGATTCGATTAAGTGTGGTAGGCTCACACAATTCTTCGAGATTACAAGGCATTTCAACGATTGTTACTGGGTGAATTGGCAGTGGCACCCACTGATTGGAAAAAGTTACATTTTTAAGGCCAATTTTTCCTATCGGCTCATGCAGGGTTTTGTAAAATATATTGGGCATTTTGGCCCAACTTCCAAGCACATTACATATTCATCAATTATTTACCAAGCCATGCATCACCACAAGACAACACACAGGGAAGTTCCCAAGCGATTAATCACTAATCCACAACCAAAGAGGAGCCCACAAGGGGCATATATCACTCAACACATTGATTAAGGGTGGAAAGGTCGATGTATGTAAATAACATAAGGCTCATTCACACCAAAAATGCAGAATAAACCCCATCAAATTAAATATAAAACACAACGCTTTCCAAAAACAAATGACACCAGGGGTTGATACGAACATTCCAGGTGTTGGGTCAATTCTTCAAATGTCCAACTATTAAACAACAAATATTAAATGCAAATTATTATCACGAAATGCAAATAAGTAAATAGGGTGCACAAGTGTTGATGCAAACAATCAAATGTCTCCTTGATCGCCAACCTATAGAATGAGGAGGGAATTTTCATATATGGAAGGTGTATTGACAGAGTGTGGATGAACAAGGATTATTATTTGCCATTTCAACTGCCTCTATAATTTGAGAGAAAGATGCATTGTTCATTGGTGTCTCATTCAAATTTTTCTGAACAAAAAATCATTGATAAGTGTTGGCACAAGGGCAAACCCAGGGTTCAACGCTACAACAGTGCACCAAAAAAACCCTAACTACCAACCCTTTTAGCAACACCTACGAAGCAAATGAAATCTCACTCGAGGTAGAGGCAGGGGTGGTTGTAGGACTCCAGTGTCTGCAACCTTATCTAGGACACAGATATGTGATTGTAACAGATTAATAGGGCACTTAGTAGTTATAGTTCATCAATATCCAATCTTAGTTTACAGTGCAGTTAAACCCTAATTACAGAGCATTGCAGTATTTAACCAGATCTACTATATTCAAGCACTAAGCACATCCACATAGGCCAGATCTAGTATTCATCCATACTATTAAGCACATATAATTAACATATTTATCTACCATTCATCTATATCAAAGCACTAAGCAAGTTAACATATAAACACATTAATACATCGCAAAAAGAAGAGAAACACAACATGTACATGGTTCACCCCCACCTTGGGGATATGTCCACCAACTCTTCATATTCTTTATTAGATTCTTCAATTAGTTACATGCACATATCCAAAAAAAACCTACTCCGTAGAGGACAGGAGATCTGCGCACCTTGCTAGATCCTCCTTCCCCAGGCTAGGTTACACCACTATGCCTCTTCTCAATCTCTTACACTCGCTTGCACTGAGCTCTGCAAGCCTCATACAGTATGCACAAAAGAAATCTCTACTCAGCACTTAGCACTTTCTATCACATAGGTTGAACTTCAGCACTTATCACACTAGCCTCTTCTTACATTGCCTAGCTACTTATTTATACATTACAAAATGGGCCTAAACATGGGTAAACCCATGGGCTGACATCCCCATACCCATTACATAATCCCAAATCCCAAAAACGGCCCTAAAAGGGGTCGAGATCCCACGATCTCCACTTCATCTTGCGCTCCACCTTCGACAGCCTATCGAAGTCCCAAAAATAGGTCAAACCTGACCAAGGATCCTCAAAACTTGGTCAAGGACCAACATGCCCCCAACACTCACCTGTGATTTGTCCCAAGTCACTCTGATTTGAGTAGCTCAGTTTCAAAAGCCTCAAACTTAGCTTGAGCTGCTTCGACTTATTGTTGTGCCACGACCTCCTGTTCAGGAAAATCTTGTATGATTGATTCGTTGACAGGTCCCTCTAGGCATTGTTCAACTGCAGTAACGACTTTCTCTAGTTGTGTTCCTCAGCCTTTGAGCTCTGTTAACAGTTGGTAAGCCTCATCCTATATAGGTTGGAGCCTCTAAATCACTTCCAGGAATTTTCTCTGAATGGTGTGGACCTGCAGCTGGGCAGTGCACTTCTCTCGAGATCTCTTCATCCTTTCAATAGTTAATAAGGGCTTCAACTATGCCTGTATTCTTTCTGCTTGAAACTTTGCCTCTTGGAGATGTGACTCCAATGTCTTTAGTTCTGGATTCTCAGTGAGTTGCTCATATGTTTGGGCACTACGATCACTCAATTTCTTACATTCCATGGCGAGGCCCTTTTTTCTTCCAACTATGCTTCGGGAACTTTCTTCTCTTTGATCCCTCACATCCTGCGGAGTTTTGGCCACTGTGCAGAGCCCTAAGTCTGATATTTGTTGTTGTAGTTGTTGTATAGCTTCTGCGAGCTGCTCTACTTGATGCATGACTTGGTCTTATGCCTGTGGTTCTAAGCCTATCATAGAGAGAAGTGCTATGTTGACTGCTTCTTTCACTTTGAGTTGCTCTGCAAGCAACTGTTCCTTTTCTTGTTGAATTTGTGATTTCTCTTTTTCAAACTTCATCTGGAGAGAAACCTTCTCCTTCTCTGCAAGTTGACATTGTTATACTAGTACTCCTTCCACTTTCTTCAAGGCCTGGGTGGCTTGTTCTGTTTCTTCTTGTGCTCGATGAAGGTGGGCTTCGGTTGCATCTACTAGTCGACGGAGTTGGGTTGGCTCATCTCCCAACTTTGGTTCTCCCAATGGCATGGACATAGTGGACACTACACGACTGGGATGAAGGGCCTGTTGTACCCCTCAGAGTTCGATCTCAATTCTGTCGTACATGTCCTCTTGCTTGGCTTCTTGTTTCTCCATGATTTCCTGTGAGGCATCATTTAGGGCTGCTATGATGAAGTCAAAATCATCGGTACTGAGTACACTCTGCATCTTGGTCAAGGTGGCTCTGGATTTCTTCCGGGAAGAAGGTTTTGGGGGAGAAACCTTCCTCTTCTTCAAGGGATCAGTATCATATCTAGGTAGTGTTACTTCACCTTGTTTCTGTTCAGCTTCTTTGCCATTTATCTCTTCTACTTCATCATCACCCCCTCGGTCAGGTGATACTGAAGAAGTATTTCCCGAGGCACCGCTTAAGTCTTGGACCTCTTCGGTCTTCTTCCTTCTACTGGGTCCGGGTGTATCATGTTCTTTGTGCATGGTCTCTGGGATGTCAGCGTTAGACATCTCTGTAGGGTCTACGGGAATAAGGAGGTCTATCGACCAGTCCTTAGTGATCTCGTCAAGGTCCTCTTCCATGATCTTGTAGTACAACTAAAGCTCCTCCTTATGCTTGTCTTCTCGCACTGTAATGTAGATGAAGTGTCGATCTGTGCGTAACTTCATCAGGGGTCAAAACCTCTGTAGGGTGTTCAGAGTCATGCGAGGTTCAACTTCGATGGGTCTCTTCAACTGGAGGTAATATGTGTGAAAAATAATGTTTGAATGCCATTTTTTTCTCATATCGCTTGAGTACCAGAGCGTGGTGAACTTCACAACAAGCGGCTCGAATGACTCGATGTCTGGGAAGGTCACACCTTCTGGCATTTCTCAAGAAACAAACGTGATGAGGATCAAGAATCAACTAAAATGGAATTCATATCCCTAATCCTGTGCTTCGCGATAGTCCATTTCAACCTTATTAACTAGGTACTTCGCCTAGTTCATCTGTAGACCTTCCACGCACTTCCCTACAAGGTCAACGGCAAAGCCCGTGACTTGCATGGGTCGGTTCTTTCATACTATATTCCTTGCAATTAATTTACATGCTAGGTGCACTGCGCCATTCTGGATGGAGGCCACCTTGTAGCCTCGCGTCCCCTTATCAACATCACCGTATGTATCCTTGATCTTCTGTGCTAGTGCATGATCTATGGATTTCCTTGGATAGAAGTCCCGTGGATCAGGTCCTTTCATACTCAATCCTGTGATCCTATTGATCAGCGTTGGATCAACTATGATATGACAGTATAGCCATAAGTAGTCGCCATGGTAACATGAAAGCAATAGCTTGACACAAGCGTTAACTTCCTGCTGCCTTCTGAAGTGTGGGATTTTCATTACATTCAACAGGGTGGACTACGTGAGGTTCATCGTCCACGGTTGGGGGATTATCTTCAAACTCTTCCCCTTCGTCTTGGTCAAGTATTTGCACGAGGTGAGCATGCTATGGTTCTTGCAATCTCCGAGGTTGAAGTCATTGAACTTCAATGCTGCAATCTTGTCCTGCTTTTCTCTTACTGCGCGTATCCCCTTCGGGAGGTACGCAGTAACCATGGTGTACTCAAAATCTCTTGGCACACTATTGTGACTCACCGTGTCGGCCAGCAACGAGATGTAATCGGGCAATATGGTCGGGATCAGCTTCACATTTTCTAGGTCATCTCTGTTCTTGGTTCTCTTCTCTGTTCTTGGTCGGGATGGCCCGGATCCACGAAAAGTCGACAGGGAGGCTTGCACTCCTCTCGTCGATGACGCTTGTATACCCATAGACATTACTCTTTTAGTCATGAGGTCAATGAGTACCTCCTTCATAGACTCTTTGACTATGCTAAGTTCTTCGGACATACGCGCTCGTGGTTGAATCTCTTGGTTTTGAAGAGTAACTAGTCAATGCAATGGGACAGATGGTGATAGCGCGATGATCACTGTGTGGAATCAACTAATCTATAGGTTCAGATTCACAGTTAGTAAAAGTGTTCTCGATGCAAGGTTCGATGGAATAAATAGATAATGAAGCAATGGATCTCTCCAACGGGAAAGAAGCCTCCATTAACTCAGTTATGTCCGTTACAACGCGGCCCCAACGGTCTGATGGCGAGTTGTCTAACCATAAATTCCTTTCTACCCATTCGGGGTGTCAGTCTAATGGTTATATTGTTCCCAACGGCTATATTTCTTCGATATGGTGAAGTGCCATGTGACGTTGTTCTGATATCCCGATGAAGTTCCTATTTTGTAAATTTTCCCTTTGTGAAGTTCCTTTTGGAACCTTCTGTAACTTTTCGATATTTTATCTCTTCTTGCTGAGCTTTCGAGCCTTATTTTCGGTGAGCTTCATCTCATTATTCCTCTTTCCATTATTATTCTTATCTTCTTTTGGCATAGTAACTTCGCGTTGTTGATATTCTTTCTTAAGATTCAAGGGTAATACTTCTTCTCTATCTGGGATAGGTACTTCAGTCTTCTGCAAATATTCTTGTGTTCTTGCAACTTCAACATCCAAGTCTCTAGTTTTAAATAGCTTCAACCTGTTCTCCTATTCTTCAATCAGCTGTGCGATCCTCCTAGTCATGAAATCTTTGAACTCTTGCTTCTTCTGCTCTAAGACTTCTTCTTCCTTCCTTCTAGCTTGATCTCTTTCAATCCAAGGTTTTCATAGTAACATAGCAAATGGTTCATTGTTTTCAGTAAATTTAACAACCTCAAAATCTTCCTTTGTCGAAGTTCCATGAGCACTCATAGATATCCGGGTAAGTATTCCACATAGGGTTATCAGTTTTCCTCTGAATAATCCTATTCCTCCCAATGAAGGAATGATAACAGGCTCCCGTAAAAGTTCCCAAGTTCTTTCTGTCATGATATTCACCTGTGTTTCCTCATCCAGAACACAGTAAATGTCGAAGTCTCCTATTCTTGCTTCAATGCACTCTTTTTCTTTGAAGATCTCTAATAAGCTGATATGTCGGTGGTCATTCAGGGTTTCTTTCATCTGTAAAAATAATTTCTCTGATTCTTTCTGGGTTCTGCCATAATCTCAGTTTTTGGATCTGCCTTAGGGTTTTCTTAGTTCATATTCATTCTTTCAACCTTAGCAATCATTCTAGGGAAATCCAATACTTCATGGTCCATATCTCTACAAAAAAGACAACTAGATCTTCTTCCAAGGCATTCCTTAGCTGGATGTCCCAGTCTTCTGCAACTGTAAAAAAGGGTTAATCCTCGTTTTCTTTTAAATGATCCCCAACCTTTCCTATACCGCGCACTAGGATCATAGTATCTAACTTGCAAAAAAATCTTTCTAGGATCCTACATCCATTTTTTATACCAAACTTTCTTTCTATGCATAGGTATAACATATCTTTCACTATTCTTATCAGATCTACTCATATCAATTCTTCTTTCATCTATCAGTGCCCTAGTTTTCAAGCTAGGACAAATTTTATCAAACATACCTAGATCCATACTTTAGAAACAAAATTTTCCACTAATCTTACTTTCAACAAAGCACAAAGCTTCCATATCTAAAACTTTTCATTGTTCTTACCTTTATCAGAGCACAAAGCGTTCAGATCTTACCTCTTTTCTTCAAATCATACTTCGTTTCTTAGCACAGAGATTCACAGGTCAAGTAGAATACTGCACACTAGAGTGACAAATCTACACACAGATCTTTCACAATTTTAGGTTAGATCTTCACACAGAGCTTCTCTTTCCTTAGTTCCCAACAATCACAGTTTCAGTCTCGGCTATGGAACCATTTGTTGGAACAGGGGCAGACCCAGGGTTCAACGCTACAACAACGCACCAAAAAAACCCTAACTATCGACCCTTTCAGCAACACCTGTGAAGCAGATGAAGTCTCACCCAAGATGGAGGTAGGGGTGGTTGCAAGACTCCAGTGTCAACAACCTTGGCTGGGACACAGATCTGTTATAAAAACAGGACCGTGGAGAAATAAAATAAAACAAATGTGGAAACAAAACACAAAAGATACACAATACAATAGAGAAACAGATTTACATGGTTCACCCAGTGTGGGCTACGTCCACCAGAGAAATTGCCAAGTCCATCCTTTATTATTATCCAACAAGTGAAGGGATACAACCTACAACAAACCCGTTGTAACTTCTTCTTCTTTCTCTCACAGTCTCCTCTCTCAGAATACAATACTCACCATAATGCATAGACGCAATACATTTCCCTCATAACAGAGGGTTTCCTTCTAGGGAAAAAAACCCTAACATAATTTCTACCATTAGATTTGTGACCTTATAATGAACGGTCCAGATTTACAATGAAATTACGATATACATTTACAAGGAAATTTTTCCTTCAGGGGCTTTGCCCCCAAACCCCCATTTGGGGACGCTGTCGTCGAACCCCCGCC
>ML796186.1:46779-73248 GCA_009831015.1 Picea engelmannii
TAAAAGTGTGTTTGTAATTCATGTGTATTATACTCTTAAGGTTTATAATAAACAAAATAAGTAAATTTTAACAATTATATATAATATAATTTAAGAAACAAATGAATCATTTTAATATTTTATTAACAATTATATATATATATATATATATAAGTTAAAATAAATAAATGTAAATATTTAAATTCAATTTAAGTTTAAATGTTGAACTAAGCAAGTAAAAGTAAATCCAGAGACTTTTTTCCAACTTGATATCTTTCTTAATAATAATTTTTATTGAATAAAGTTGAAGACGTTTATAACATTTTACAATTCAGAATGTCTAACAAAAATGCACTTATTACTATAAGGTTGCATTGTTTTCCTTTCTTGATTCCATGCTTTTACCAAATACGCGAAAGTGACTTACATTTGGTTTAATGTAATTTTATGCTTCTTCTAGTTTTATATCTTTTAAAGTCTTTTTGGGAGTGCAATTAACTATTGCTATAGTGGGAAAACCCCCCTATGGAATATACTAGGGTTCAACATGTAGGTAGAGCTAACCATCTAAAGTCTCCTACTTTTTAACAACTACCCCAAATACACCCCACATTCATGCATAAAACACAAGGTAAAAAGATCTGCTAACTCTACCTTAAACTCTGCGCCTGGTGTCGATCTTTTTGCATTCGGTTGTTCCTCGACTACAAGTCTCCTTCCAAGGCCGAACTGTATTCATAAATAGACAAACAAAGAACTACAGACATGCATCTTATATATGAATTAGTGGGTTAGATGTCATAATCAAATATAAATCAAACATAAAGATTGAACACATGATATTCAAGACAGAAAAAGTATTCCTTTTTATTAATCTCACAAAGTTACTTACAATGAGATCAACGACTGCTCCTCGAACCTGGTTCGGGCTCCTCTTCACCAAGCTCCAACTGCGCTTCCATGTATCTTTCTCCTCTTCAACTCTCTCTAGGGAATGGAATAGGCTTGCAATGGAGGAAAAAGACAAGAATGGGGAGTTTTGGCTCAAAACTCACAAGGTGGTTGCAAATTATTGGATCAAGGGGGGAAAGTGAAATGGGTAGAGTTTCATTGTTCTTATTCTTAGCTTTCGAATGAGACCCCAACACCTCATTTTATATGACAAAATGATGGTTATTCAGTTGGGTGACGAGCTATAGGTGGTGGGACAGTTGGGAAACTACCCAATAGCCCGTAATCTCAATGAATTCCTTGCAACTTTTTAATTTTTACAACTTTTGCAAGTATACGCGGGCTATAATGGTGCAGCTAGTGTACATACACAGGAAGTAATGGTGCAGATAGCATACATACGCAGGCAGTAATGGTGCAGGGCGTGTACATATTCAAAAATATGGTTTTTAAGAAAAGTTGCTCAGTGATGACTTGGCAAAAATAGTAAGTGAGATGGCCTGATGCCAGGTATGCATGTATGGTGCAATTTAGGGTTATAACAGATGCCCCCTAATGTGTGAGGTCATAATAACATTCGATGACCAAAATACATTACAAATATTCACCAACGTATGAAGCAAGTGAGCCCAGGACCGAAGTTCGGGAGGTGCCATATGCAAAAATAATAATTGTCTCATCGAGGCGGGCATACCCATGCTCAAGATGAAATAAATCATGGTTGCCAATCAAATACACTGAAGATCCATGTCATATAATTATATAAAGTGTAGCTGCAAGAAATACACAATGGATCTACATCTCAAAATCAGATATATACATGTATAGTATCCATCTTCAAGAGGCAAATGACGCCTGATGGTTGGAGGTGAGGCCTTCAAAGCTCGAGCAACAACTTCAAGATCTTAAAAACTCGGGAAGGAGTGTAATGTGAATGTACAACTTCACTACCCATAGGTCTTCGACGACTCGTCATGGAATAGACAAGAGGATCTCGGTGATCAAGTAGAGAACTTCAGTGATTTCGAACAAGGACTTGATTGGAATTTCAGGATGGCCGAGCATGAGGGAAAGAGACAAAATGTAGAGAGGCTGACTCAAGTTGTGTAAAAATTCCCTTGTACAATAGCACGACAGATGATTAGACTTAGGAAGCATGACATTAACTTAAGTTCACGATGTAGGAGGCACCGCAAACTCTCCATGTGTTTGGAATAATAACCAAACGGAGGAGGACGCGGCTCTATGTAGTGAGAACAACTTCCTAAGGTCATATTAAATCCCAAATCTTGACAAACAAATGGAAGGATGTGATTTTTCCAAGGGTGACTCATTGTGCTGCCATAAAAAGAAAATACTTTTCCCGTCCTTTTTTTGGGGTATATTTGAATTTTTTTGTCTTTTTCAATAATGTTGAAAATCTTGAAAAAGAATAAAAGAATGCTACATTACAAAGGAGGAACGATTGTCACAAACATACTAGTTCCAAGCGCAAGGAACACACTAATGCTCAGAGCAAGGAGACATGTGCAGGGAAAGGACACTCGGAAAAATTCCTCCATGGGTCAAGGTGTCTAGATGAAAAGGCAAAGTGCTACAAGGCTTGTGTATAAATAATTCTTCAAAGGTTCAATTGAGAGCAACATGGAGACGAAATTAGGCCAAAGACACAGAGATGAAAATGTGATTAATAGGACACAATGATAACGTCCTTCAATGTAATTTTAACGATCGTAGAGAAGGTAAGCTTGATGGTTTTTCATTTTTAGAGAGTCTGAAAATGCGCAAAAGAAAACTCCACTCGAGTACCTTTTTCGAAGGTAGTCTAGTCGATTCGAAAAAGGGGTAAACTAGCACCGAAAAGATGTCTATTCAAAACCTATTTAATGAGTATGAAAAAGACAAGATCACTCAACAATCTTTTCAATTTTAAGGAGTTTGAAAAGAGATTAACTATGGACTCCCTGCCTTTTTCTAGATTTAGTATCCCTAGCCCGAAAAAGTGAAATTTGTCGAGGAGAACTCTCCCGGTGAGACGAATCTCCCAAGGTGAACATTTTTCCTCCTTAATCTACAAGCCAAAAAAAGGGGTAAACTCATGCCAATAGATGTTTTTTTGAACCAAATAACGAGTGTGAAATAACAAGGTCACTCGACAATCTTTTCAATTTTAAGGAGTCTGAAAAGAGCTTAACTATGGACTCCGTAGGGGACGTTCCTCTGGACGAATTTAATGAGTGTGAAGGAACAAGGTCACTCGACAATATTTTCAATTTTAGGGAGTCTGAAAAGAGCTTAACTATGGACTCTGTGGGGGTTCCTTTTTCATAAATTTAGCCCCTCAGGCTCGAAAAATGGTTAAACTTATACTTGAGAATACTCTTCTAGCGAACCAAAGTTCCTAGAGTGTACCTTTGTTCGTAAAATTGACCATATTGAGTGAAAAAGGGGTAAAATACCGCCGGATAGATGTGCCTTCAAATTTTAGTTTGGCAAGCATGAAGGACAACAAGATCGCTTGAAAATCTTTTCATGTTTAAGGAGTCTGAAAATGGCTTAAAAGAAGACTCGTTTTTTGGGAGTCCCGAGGGTGAGGTCAAGAGTGATAACATATCAGACGTATGAGGCTCAAACTCATAATCAGGACAAGACTAACAAGGACTCCTGAGCCTAAAGTCATTAATGACATCATGGACACCAAAACTGAAACCAGGATCTACCTAGGGAATCCATGTAGAGGTAGGCTCTACCACCAAACTACGACACTTCTAAAGAAGCAATGATAGTTCTGTGTCGCAATTTGATGGGATCGACCCTATGGCAAAGTAGAAAAGACAATGAGATGCAAAAAGTGGAGGTGGAATCCTAACTTAAATGCACAAAGTTGGAAAACCAACTTTTTACCAAAGGACCTTTAAAAGTGACCCATCTCCCAAAAAGTTCGCCAAACCAAAAGTGAAGTGTATCATAACATCCAATAAGAAACTCAAGAACCATGTTAAATGATTTTCAAGCCAGAAAAAATGACAAAAGGGTCCAAAAATGACAAAAGGGCCAAAAAATTCTATAAATAGAAGTTGGCAGCTCATTATCACCATTGCAAATTGAGAATTGACCAAAAAGCCAAAAACACCCCATTGCTAAAAGAGTTGATTCAGAGAGCTTCAGAGGACGAAACGAACTTCTGCTTGGACCAAGTAAGTACAAATCAACCCCTCTTGCATTTCAATACTTCTAATTTGTATTTCTTTTGGTTTTGGGGGGGACACACACCTTTAAAAAAGGGCGACCCTACATGTACGCGGGCTGTCCAAAAACAACCCGCGTATGCCTGCGGAAAGAAAACAAGTTGTCTGCGTGCATACACGACTGTGTCCAAGACAACCCACGTACACCCTCAAAAAGGTAGAAAAATAAAAATGCAAGAGCTAAATTCCTCCATGAACTTGTTTGTAACAAGATGTATGTCCACTGGAGAGAGAGGGAGCATGAGGATATAGATATCTTGGTCGATGAGGACCCTGTAGCTATGGACGCATTGAGACAATGCGGGTTGTGGAAGTTCTTCCAGTGTCCATTCATGAGAGCACAACCCAGGCTGTTGAATGCCTTGGTAGATTATTGGCATCTCGACTCTGAGGCGTTTATGCTCAAGGGGCAGTCATTAACTCCAACGACTGAAGAAATTTACTTTCTGACTGACCTCTTGAGGAGGGGTGAACCAATCAACTTGCGTACTTTCCCCCCTGGGCCTCACAAAATTGTTGAGTTGATTGAACTACATTGTGAGGTCGACACTGAGAAAGTAGGTTCTCAGGTGCCAATCAACAAGATTACCAACCTATCACTGCAAGTGATAGTTTTACTCATTGGGTGGATCACTGGTTCCACAACTTTACATCAGGTCTCCTGGGCGCACATGCATTGTGCAGTGCAGTGCTTGAATGCACGAATCTTCGACTAGAGTATGACCATGCTAGACTGCATGAAGAGACAATTCACCGAGTTCCACGGGTGAAACAATAAAAACTTCAGGTTGGGGACCATTCTATGCTAGTTCCTTTTTGAGAGGGTACCCATTTTCAGTCCACGAGAGACAATGTGGGGGCATGTGGCCTCCATCCCAGCATTGTGTAGATGGGCAACATTGTTGCCACAACAGGGGGGTAGAAGGACCATAGAGGCCTTTGACGACACCTTTTTTGACTGGTGGGCACGATAGATTCTGGCGATAGAGGACTACCCATATGCTAGGATCAACTTTTCTAGGGACTCGGACATGCCCTTACCTCCTGGAGCTGAGCGAGGAGACATAGGTATGTTTTTTACTTTTAAATTTATTTCATTTTTAGTTTCTTTTTTATATATCATTTTTATGTGTACTAGAGTAGTTGACAACTATGTATTTGTTATGTACAGATGTGGGACCAATGCATCCAATAGATTTTGTGAGGAGCAGGTCACGTCCTCGACCAAAGGCAGCTCCAGCAGCGGTCGTCGGACTAGCAGCAGTAGCAGCAGGGGGATCTCCAGCCGGAGAGGCTGAGAAAGTGTTGAGAAGGGTGGAGCGGAACCTCACCGTGCTCAGTCGTACAGTGCCCATGGCCGAGATCGAGTATCTCCTGCCATCTATGCAACCTCATGTAGTTGGGGTGCCACAAACCTAGGTCCAGCTTTTCTGGTGTTTGGAAAACACCGTCGTCCACTATGTCAGGGCCAAAAGGCTCCGTGCTTAGCTTAGGGTGGACCAATTACGTGCCGAGGGAATTATTTTTGTATATTTTTTAGGGCATAACCCTTGCGATGTATGCCAGACATATTAATTTTTGAGGCACTTGCGCCCACCTATGTATTCTAAGAATTTTGGTATATATATATATGCGTATTTACATCTTTTTTTGTCTTATGGATCACATTTTACAATGTATGTACATGTGTATGTGTGTGCTTCTTTTATGTGTGTGAAATATTCCAATCTAAAACATGATTAGCTAGAGTATTCGTGATTTGATTCAATCTCCTAGGAACATGGATATACGTAATGTAATCAAAGCATCGTTCTAAGAGACGTCCCTAAGGAATCGTCGGTGTAGATTAGGATCATAAACGCGGTAACCCCATTCAAATGGGACACAACCAAATGTGCATCTAAGTAGACCCGGAGGTGAGATATACCATGCAACAAAGCGTCATGAAGCAACTCTATTACTACGTTGTACTCGGCGACATTGTTTGTGGCGTCACCTAGACAGATACCTCCAAAAGATAACAACTAGCCTTGAGGTGTGAATATCACCCAAGCTGCGGAAGCAAGCCTCTGAGTGTGTCAGCTAGTGTCATCCGCGAACCCAATGAACACCTCTGATTCACTTGACATCTTCCACAACGAAAAATATGACATAAAAAATGACACATCCATAAGATAAAAAGACAAAAACTAAAACTATATAAGAACTATACATATGTACAAGAAGTCACCCAAGGCGACCCACCTACGAGTAATACTTCTTGAGGTAGATCCCATTTCTAGGCTCTGCCAAAGCTTTCCCTTCGAATTCAACCAGATGATAAGCGCCCTTCTTTAATACCTCCTTCATGATGAAAGGTCAGAACCACATGGGTTTGAACTTGCCTATCCCCAGGGGATCCTTATCTTGGTCATAGACCAGGACAAGGTTGCCTTCGGAGAAAATCCAAGGAAGAATAGACCAATTGTACTGACATCGTTTCTCATAGAGATGCTCGAGATATAATAAGCATTCCTCAAGCGGTGAAGTGTTTGGCAATAACTGTACTGTCAACTTTAGATATGGGATTTGGCACTCTATTGGCAAGACTACTTCCAGCCCGTAAACGAGTTGAAAAGGTGAGAAAATAGTCATTGCCTTTACAGACGTTTGGTAGGCCCACAATGCCAAGTACAACATCAAATGTCAATTTGAATTGGCCGAATTGATCGTTTGCTGCAGAATATACTTGAGGGACTTATTCATAGGTTCCACCTGACCATTCGCTTGTGGGTAGTAGGGTGATGAATGTTCTTGCCTCAACCCAATCTTGGATGCTAACTCAGACATCATTTTGTTCTGAAAGTGACTTCCATGGTCAGTGAAAATCTCCTTTGGGATGTCTAACCTTGCTACAATCTAGTTAAAAATAAAGAGAGTTGTTATTTCGCCATCATCTTTGAACGTTGGCATAGCTTCGACCCACTTTGTGAAGTAGTCTACTGCTACAATGATATAATGGTGCCCCCTGGATGAAGGGGGGTGGCATGTATTATAATCAATTCCCCACTTAGTGAAGGGGCCAACTGTAATGATGGAAAACATAGGATCGGGGTGTGCCCTCATCTTCTGAGAGAAGATATCACGTGGGTGGAACTTCTTGACTGATTCAATGCAATCCTTGATTAACATCGGCCAAAAGTAACCGACTCGTAGAATCTTTTGGGTTGTTTTCAACCCAGACAAATGACCACCACATGCTCCAATGTGACAGTCATTAAGCACGAGTTCCGCTTCTTCATGAGTGAGACACCGGCAGAGGATGCAATCTACACCTCAACGATACAAAGTTTCATCGAGAATGAGATAGTTTTTTTCCTGATGGTGTATACATTGACGCTCATCGCGAGAAGTAGAGGCGGGGCACTTCAAATTCTAGAGATAGACTAGTATATCTCCATACTAGGGATCTGAAGATGAAATTAGAAAAATATCTCCTTTAATCGGTGATTCTTCGAACGTAACATCACCTGACTCGACCGGAAGTTCTGAGATAAGTTCCGTAAAGACCAATGACTTCTTAGATTTCGCAAAAACAAAATCCAAGTCAAATTCCTGGAGGATAACAATCCATCTACTGATCTTTCCGCCGATTACATGTCATGTCAACACGTATTGGAACAGATTCACAATGGCAATGATGGTGGTCTTACGAAGCAGAATATAATGATGAAACCGTTGGACAACATGGACTGCTACCAATGCAAGCTTCTTAACATGGGAGTAGTTGAGTTATGGTCCAACCAGGCCTCGTCTCAGGTAATAAATCACATGCTCTTCAAGCATATTTTCCTCTTGAACCAAGACCATACCGATGGTCGACTCTGCAATGACCAAGTACAATAATAAATATTTATTATAATTGGGAGGTTGAAGTAGAGGGGCAGACGTGAGGGCGCGTTTCAACGATTCGAAAGAGCGTTGAGCGGCTTCGTCCCAATAGAAGGGAACGTCCTTTTTCAGTAAACGCATGAACCCTTTAGTGATCTCGGCATAGTTTTCAATAAAACACCGAAGAAAGATGGCTTTTCCCTGTAAACTCTGAAGCTGAGGGACTGTGCATGATGGAGGAAATTGAACTATCACCTCAACCTTTAGAGGATTGACCATGATTCCTGTTGTCGAAACTATGAAACCTATAAGACGACCCGACGTCACGCAAAATATGCACTTGTTTGGATTCAAGTGAATCTGATATTAGAGACATCGCTCAAAGATAAGTTGAAGGTGCATGGAATGATCAGCTCTCTTACGAGATCATGATGCTAAATCATCGAGATAGGCCTCGACTATGTGTCTGAGATCGTGGAAAACAAAAGACATGGCCCGCTAAAAAGTGGCTCCAGCATTCTTCAGGCCAAAAGGCATCTTCTAATAAGAAAATGTACCCCATGGACAGATAAAAGTGGTTTTATGTTGGTCTTCAGGCTTAATCTGTATCTGATTGTATCCCAAAAAACCATCCATGAAAGAAAATACCTCACAACCTGCACATTCATCGTCAATCTGGTCAATGAATGGGGTGGGGAAATTATCCTTTGGACATGTTGAAATAATGTAACTGCAAAGTGTATTCTTATTATTATTTGATATATTATTCATTAGATCAATCCCCATTGTGGGTTAATCATGTCGGCTATTGTATAAGGACCAAATCCCGTTTTGTGGATTGGTCATAATGTAATTGTAAAAGGAAAAAGAAGAATTTTGCCCCACAATATATGAAGAGGCCCTGAAATATAATAAAGGTGGTTATAACCACCCAGTTTGAGAAGTCGTCCCTGCCAGTGAAGAGACACTTCACATGTGCCAGATTTGAATAAATAAGGAGGCTAGCACCTCACTTAGACACATAACTCACTTGCTCATTGAGAGACAAGTTTCAGAACTGCAGTTGGAGAAGAAGGAGAGAGAGTGGCACATCTTTGGGAGAGGATATTTTGTATTAGCTTAAGTTATCTCTTGGCATTGTATTGGCTATCTATAATAAGGAAGTTTTGCTGGGTTTTCTTCCCCTAGAGGGTTTCCCAGGATAAATGTTGTGTCTCTTGTGATTGTGTATTTCTCAGTGATCTTGTCTTATGTTGTTGTTATCTATTGAAATGCAAAGAACTATAATAATGGATTAAACATTAACATGGTATCAGAGCCAAGCTGAAGAGAGCATCTTTCACAAGAAAAAAAAATGAAAAACGTCATTGTTGTCATACATGCAAATTAGGGATTTTTGTTGGTGAGGTATTTCAGCCCTAAAACCATCTAGAAAAGTGCACCCTCCCCCAAGGATCATTTTGGCACCTTCAATGCACCTTTTTAGTGGTTAGATCTCCTAGAAAGTGAAACCCTAGTTTCATAAAGTACCAAAAAACCAGAAAACTAGAGTACCAGAAGTACCAAAAGTACCAGAGTACCAGAAGTACCAAAAAACCAGAAGCACCAGTCCAAAAATCCACAGATCAAGTTTGAGGGGGTAAAAGTTGGATTTTCGGAAATGTGACTACACCAGCTTACTCACCTCAGCTCAGTGCATCTATCCCCTGGATTAGAATTTCAAAATTTGAAGTTTGAAAAATTAGGGTTTCCTCATAAAACCCTAAGTTGTAGTTGCAGTTGTAGTCTCAGAACCAGTTACAGTATCAACTGCAGTTGTAGTCTCAGAACCAGTTGCAGTATCAACTGCAGTTGCAGTATCAGTTGTAGTTGCAGCCGTAGTACTAGTTGCAAATCACCCTTGAAGTTTTTTAAGAGTTGGTAATGATTACCGTTGTTGCCAGATAGTGCCACTACCTGCAAATGCTATCAGAGGTATGTACTTACATATGTTTAAATGGTTAAACTTTAAAGAGTATTTGTAGGAGAAGGGATCTCTTGCCATAGATCTAGAAGGATCTCAATATCTAACACATTCAGAGGAATGATGCAACATAGGTGTGATTATTCTGACATGCATCTATTTTTTATAACATTATCTTGATCAGTGATCAGTGTTGCATGTTGTAGCTATGACCATCATTCTAACCTTTGATCAAAATCTGAGTCAAGGTATTAGATGGATTAAAAGTTGAGATCATATATCTTATCCTCTAACCCAACCTTCTGTCAAGATAGTGTATTGTCTCAGTACATAAGACAGGTTGAATAAAGCACTCGTCACTTGAGTGAAGGAGACCTGGAAGAAAATAAAGCACTCATTCTTGAGGACAAGGCTCCAAGTTTGATTAATCAAGATGATAAGATTCAAAGGTACACATGACAAGTTGAGATAGCAGTCTTTGTAAAGTATTATACTTGATAGCATGTGAGAATATAGAGGTAAATTCTTTACCTGATACAACTAACACCTCCTCTAGGAGAAACCTCATGTGTTAGTTCCAGGTTGCCATGGAGGAATGTTTGATCACAACACTATGAGAGTCTTGACCTCATTTCGTATTGTATTCCTTACCTTTAATCTTTGCTTCAGACAAATTACAAGTGATATCTCTAAAGGAGCTACTATGATGATTGTTCATGCTATTGCTTTATATTATCAAAAGGATATTATTCTTGCTTGTTGTTTTGTTGACATTGCTCCAGGTCACAGGTAATAACCCTGAGGAAGATATAGTAAAAGTTGCAGAAGGCAACGTGCTAAAGGAGAGACCATAAATGAAGCAATCATCGTTGTAAAAGAAGAAGGTGGCTTGCATAAGCTAAAGGGTCACTCAGAAACTGCCATGACCCACGCCATTGACAATCCATGTGAACTTTGGCATGGAATATTAGCTCACATTAACTACAAGGCACTACCACACATATGCAAAGTGGTCATAGGTTTACCAGAACTCAAGGTTGACCATGAAGGCGTATGCAATGGATGTGCACAAGGGAAGAACATCAAGAACCCTTTTCCGAGGAGAGACAACAAAGCAAAAGGAGTCCTAGAAATAATTCATTCAGATATGTGTGGCCCAATGCCATCGTCCTCCATTAGTGGGTATGTATATTATGTATCATTTATTGATGATTATTCTCATAAGACCTAGTTGTATCTCTTGAAATCCAAAGATGAAGTGTTCAATAAATTCAAGGAATTCAAAGCCATGATAGAGAATCTTTTTGAAAGAAAGATCAAGATACTCAGGTTAGATAATGGAGGAGAATTCACCTCAAAAGGGTTCATGAACTTCTAGAAAGATGTTGGGATCAAGAGGGAAATCACTACTCCCTATAATCCTCAACAAAACAGTGTGTCTGAAAGAAAGAACGGGACGATAATGGAAGTTGTGAAGACTATGATCCATGATCAAGATCTTCTTATGTGCTTATGGGCAGAAGCAACAATGACAGTTGTATATGTGTAGAACTGATTGTCCCATAGTGCACTTGGGCTCAAGACCCTAGAAGTGATGTTCACCGGAAAGAAGCCAAAGGTAAGCCATCTCAAAATATTTGGCTGCCCAATATTTATTCATATACCGAAAGAGAAGAGAAACAAGTTGGAACCTTCAAGGAAGAAGGGAATATTTGTGGGATACTGTGAGGTCTCCAAGGCCTTCAAAATCTATATACCTCACCATCACATTGATATCAGCAGGGATGTGACCTTTGATGAAGATGCAACACTCAAGAAATCAAGAAGATGCCATCTTGAAGAAGTATATGAAGAGAAACTCGTAATCCCCAGAACTGTAGTGAGGGAGGTTCCCAGAGCCGCAAAACTGGTGAGGGAAGTCATAACTTCCCCTAATGAGGAAATTCTAGAAGATCATGGCGTAGCAGAGTTTCAAGAACCTCCTCAGATGACGATCTTCCATAAAAGAAAGCCATCTTGGGCTAAAGAGCTTATTGAATATGGAGAGAAGCATGGTGTTCCTGAAGGAATCATGAGACATGTGAAGAAACCTAAGCCATTCCCCAGTTATATGGCTTTGATGTGTGATCTCCTAGAAAAGGAGCCTACCTTCTTTGAAGAAGACATTCAGAGGAAAGAATGGGCAGATGCCATGAAAGAGGAATACCAATCCATAATAAAGAATGAAGTATGGGAAATAGTTCCCAAACCGAAGAGTAAAAATGTGGTATCCTCCAAATGGCTCTTCAAAATAAAACATCCTACTGATGGAAGTATTGAGAAATATAAAGCAAGATTTGTATCTCGTGGCTTTTCTCAAAAAGAAGGCATTGACTATGAAGAGACATTTGCTCCTATAGCCAGATACACTTCGATCAGAACCATCATAGCCCTTGCAGCTAAGATGAAGTGGAAGCTGCACTAGATGGATGTAAAGACAACTTTCCTAAATGTTTTCATCGAAGAGGAAGTGTATATAGAGAAACCTCAAGGATTTGAAGTTGAAGACAATAATTCTCATGTTTACAAATTGAAGAAAGCCTTATACGAATTGAAGCAAGATCCTAGATCTTGGTATGGACAGATAGACAATTTCCTTACGAGCTTGGGCTTTACCAAGAGTAAAGTAGATTCTAACCTCTACTTCAAGGTTATGAATGATGAGCCAATAATATTACTACTATATGTGGATGACTTATTCTTAACCAGAGAAGAAATGGTCATCACTGAATGTAATAAGAGACTTGCCTCGGAATTTGAAATGAAAGACCTTGGCCTAATGCATTATTTCTTAGGTCTTGAGGTTGGCAGAGTCCAGAGAGGATCTTCCTTAATCAAGGGAAGTATGCAGTCAAAATCCTGAAGAGATTCAACATGTTGGAATGCAAGTCCATGAATACACCCATGTAAGTGAAGAAGAAGTTGTTGGTCGACACTTTGTCAGAATTGATTGATGCCATGTTATATAGACAGATTATTGGATCGTTGATACCAGACCAGACATTTGTTTTACCGTAAACACCTTGAAGCCAGTTTCTGGTGGAACCCAGACATGTTCACTTAGTGGCTGCAAAACATGTGATGAGGTACCTTAAGGGTACAATAGATTATGGTCTCAGCTATGATGGAGATCATGATTTCACATTGAGTGGATATACTGATGCAGATTGGGAAAGAAGTGTTTTTGATAGGAAAAGCACTTCAGGATGTTGTTTCAGTTTGGGATCAACCATGATCTCGTGGCAGAGTAGGAAGCAATCCAACATTGCTCTCAGCATAGCGGAAGTAGAATACATTGCTTCATGTTCTGCCAGCTGCAAAGCTATATGGCTTCGAAAGTTGTTGACCGGTCTATTTGACCTAGAGATGGAAGCAACCACGATCCTATGTGACAACCAGAGCTGCATAAAGATGACAGAGAATCATGTATTCCATGACAGATCCAAGCACATAGAGATTCGTTATCATTACATCTGTGACATGGTGTAGAGAGGAGCCTTAAAGCTCTAGTACGTTAGCACAAATGAACAGGTTGCTGATGTGTTGACCAAGCCTCTATCTCGTGTAAAGTTTGAGAACTTTCGAGATAAGCTTGGCATAGTCTGAAAGGACCTTCCTCGAAAGGGGGAGAAGTTGTTGTGATGAGACATCTCTTGCTTCCAGCTCCATTGCTGTGACGTAAAGCAAGAATATGTGACGAGACTAGTACTGTGATTCCAACTTGATAGATGTGACGTAAAGCCAGTCTAGTATCTTGCTTCCAACCTGATGGTTGTGACATAGAGAAAGAAGATGTGATGAGACTAGTACTTTGCTTTTGACTTGATAGCTGTGACGTAAAGCCAATATAGTATCTTTCTTCCAGCCTGATGGTTGTGACGTAAAGCAAGACAATGTGATGAGACTAGAACTGTGCTTCTGGCTTGACAGCTGCAACGTAAAGCCATTCTAGTATCCTGCTTCTAGCTTGATTGTTGTGATGTAAAGCAGGACGAGTATATTGCTTCTAGCTTTATTGTTGTGATGTAAAGAAAGATGATGAGATGATACTAGCACTGTGCTTTCGGCTTGACAACTGTGACGTAAAGACAGTCTAGTATCTTTCTTCCAACCTGATGGTTGTGACATAAATCAAGATGATGTGATGAGACTAGTATTGTGCTTCTGGCTTGACAGTTGTGATGTAAAGCCAGTCTAGTATCTTGCTTCCAGCTTAAGTGCTGTGACATAAAGCAAGACATTGAGATGGGACTAGTACTGTGCTTCCAGCTTGAGAAGTTGTGACGTAAATCCAGTATAGTATCTTGCTTCCAACTTGATTGCTATGATGTAAAGCAAGACGAGTACTGAGCTTCCATCTTGACAGTTGTGACGTAAATCCAGTCTTGTATTATGATGAGCCAAGCTCCTACTGTGATGATGATGATGTATTAGTTTTATACTAATGCATATTGATGCAGATGATGATTGCATTCCTTTGAGAATGATGATGTTGCCGATGAAGAAAACTTCCGATGATTTATAGATACGTCAGTTAGTGTCCCAAGATGATATTGATGATGTTTTCCTCTCACCCACTTAATGTTGTTGATGATGTTGTCCTCTCACCCACTTAATGTTGTTGATGATGTTGTCCTCTCTCTCTCGCATGATGTTGTTGAAGAATACCTTTCTTGTTAAGGGGGAGTGTTGAAATAATGTAACTGCAAAGTGTATTCTTATTATTATTTGATATATTGTTCATTGGATCAATCCCCATTGTGGATTTATCATGTCGGCTATTGTATAAGGACCAAATCCCGTTTTGTGGATTGGTCATAATGTAATTGTAAAAGGAAAAAGAAGAAGTCAGCCCTAGAATATATCAAGAGGCCTCAAAATATAATAAAGGTGGTTATAACCACCCAGTTTGAGAAGTCGGCCCTGCCAGTAAAGAGACACTTCACACATGCCAAATTTGTATAAATAAGGAGGCTAGTGCCTCACTTAGACACACAACTCACTTACTCATTGAGAGACAAGTTTCAGAACTGCAGTTGGAGAAGAAGGAGAGACAGTGGCGCATCTTTGGGAGAGGATATTTTGTATTAGCTTAAGTTATCTCTTGGCATTGTATTAGCTATCTATAATAAGGAAGTTTTGCTAGGTTTTCTTCCCCTAGTGGGTTTCCCAGGATAAATGTTGTGTCTCTTGTGATTGTGTATTTCTCAGTGATCTTGTCTTATGTTGTTGTTATCTATTGAAATGAAAAGAACTATAATAATGGCTTAAACATTAACAGGACAGGCCTTATCCAAATCATGAAAGTCCATACATACGCGAATCGTTCACTGCTTTTTGCTGACCGGAATGAGATTTGACACCCATTGAGTCAATTAGACGGGGTAGATGAAACCGACTTTGAGCAGTTTCTCTACTTCAGCCTTAATAGTTGTTTCTTTCTTAGGATTTACCGGATGAAGATTCTATTAGACTGGCTTAGCATTAGGATACATCATTATTTCATGTTCGATGATTCTTGGATCAATGCATGGAATTCCTTAAACGTCGCAGAATTCCTTAAATAAATCTATGTAGATTCAAATCTCCTCAAGGGAGTAGTCTTCTCCGGCGAAGACATTCTCCATGATGCCAGGGGTTTTGGAGATTTCAATAGGTATTTTTTCAGCGGTGGTTTCCATATTACTTTCGGCGTAAACTACATGCGTAGCCAAAGGATTGATAGGATAAGGCCTATCTCCAGTCCTAGTCAACACGAATTCACCTGCCTCAATTCTTCCTAACTCTGGGAGAAAATAAGATTTGTGATGGAGATCATCCCAGGGTTTGTCTAGACTAGTTAATGCCTCTATAATCACCTCATCAGAGGACAAGAACAATTCTAAGGAATCAGTAGTGGGGAGGGAACCTTGAGCCTAGGTAGTTTCAAAAACTGGATCTAACTCCTATGCGGGAGTCAGATCAGGATTGGTGGAAGCTTGCTGGACTATAGAGTATGCAACCTCTGTCACAGAAAAAGGCATGGCCATGCCACGATGCTCTGTCCCTTCCATCATGGCTGATGGGGAAGGAAGAATCCACGGATCGTTAAAGTAAGTTATGCAGAATGATGACACTTGAAATATTTTAGCCTTAGGATGGTCGGGGATAGCCTATATGAACTTGACATCGCCAGATGGAGGCATGTAATCGAAGGTACCCATCAAAGGCAAGCACAAACCAACCCCTATATTGATGACGTCGGGCTATGGATTATCAATCATCGAGACCATGGATGCCCCCGATGAAGGGTCAGGACGGGAGAAAGACAACTGATCAATGGACATGATCTAACCCTCATGTGGAAACAACAAGACCCGAAAAATTGTGGCAACCACTGCATGCATAGAAAAGTTCCAAATCCTTTCTAACAAGAGTTTGTAGTCGATAGGCGCATCAACCACTTCAACTTTGACGCACACGGTCTTTCCTCCTAGCTGCACGACGAAAGAAGGAATGATTCCATGTGGTCTGAACGAATGACCATCAAAATCGGTAATAAGAGTAGGTGAAGAAGACAAAATGGGGTGGCCAATGGCCTTCCAATACGCCAATGACATCACGCATGTCGAGGTGCCCTCATCAACCACAGTGCGGAAAATGTTCCACGTAAAATATTTTGTGGTGTAAGCCACTACTATCTGAAATGCAACGTGGTATGGGAGACGAGGTTTCAAGTTGGTCATATCAAGTATGATCGTTCCCAGATTACAAGTCTCAGTAGATCCTAAGGCAACTAACAGAGCCTTTCTCTTCGAAGGGCAGCTCTGGAGGACCTCCAAAGAAGACATTGTGCAAGGGGTTTGTAACAAATCCTCCACCACATAGTAGTTCTGGGAGACCCTCACATTCAGATTGTGGGAAGCTTTTTTGAACGCCCTTTTTGGGATGTGTTTCATTATTTTTCCCAACGTATTCTCGATCTGGAGAGGAACAGATGGGTTTTCGGCTTGTTTACCCTTCTCAGAAGTGTTTGGCATTCTGTAATCATGTGTCCTAGTCACTATGTGGGCATCACCTTTCAACATATAAACATTTGAGGTCGAGGGATAGGCAATGAAGGAGGACCCTGACTTCCCCCATTCGCATTCGTAGAGGCTTGAGTTAAATTTTTCCCATGTGGAAATGGGTTCATTAACACAATAGGCTATTGCTGCGCCAATAACTTTTGGGCCTCCACAAGCCGAGGGCACAGGTGATCCGGGTGGTCTTCTGTGCAAAGGTTACACGGATACTTTGACTTATTTTCTCTATGTTTCCCCTGCCAACATTATTGGTGGGTTTCTTATCCCCATTACCCTTCTTTCGTTGTTTCTTCTTTCCGTCAGCCTACTGGTTGGCCTTCAGGTTTGTCGATTTCACACTGTGTACATCCGACGTTTGAGTATGGGGAGAAACTGAACTGGTGGTTTGGTTGGTAGTTGTCTACTGTATCGACAATTGTTGCAATTGATTCAATATCTAATTAGCGGGATTTTCTTGCGTTGAACCAAATATACCACATTGTGGTCCAAACTTCTTATCTGGTCTTGTGAAGAATGGACCATGGAGCATCTGGAAAAACTTTGTAAAGTAAACCAGACTGAGAGCATATCAGTTCTACCTATTGAGCTCTCATTATCACTTCTTCCTCGGAAAACACTCTCGACGTTGCTATGTCTTTGGATAACTGAGGTACCAAAGACTTAAGGAACCACTCCAATAGGAATGTTGGTGGAACTGGTACTTCTATCAAACTCTTTCAACGCCTCCATTCTCAGATGTGATCCGAGATATGGTCATCCTTTGTTTGCTCAAAGTTGGCCAGCAATTCGATGCCGACATTGTATCTCACAGGTAATTGAAAATGCTTTAGAAAAACCATTGCCAATTCGCCAAAAGTAGAGTATCTGGAGCGGTCGAGCTCGATGTACCATTTTGTGACACTCCCAATAAGAGTGCGTTGAAACAGATGCAACTAGATGGAGTCGTCTCTCAATGAGTTAGAAGAGCATCATAGGTGAAAGGTGGTCACATGATCACCTGGATATTCGTTAGGATTACCTTCAAACTTTGGGATGTCCGAGGGAAACTTGGTCGGCATTAGAGGCCAATGCGGATCGTGACAGGTTGGGTCATTTAACAATCTTGACAAGTCTGGAAAATGCAATGTTGCCAAAAAAGGTAGCTTAGGCTGTTGAGTATGTACAAGAGGAAAGGAGCGTGGAATTTGGCTGGCACCAGGTTGCTAGGAAAAGTTAGGCTATTGACTAGGGTTCTGGTAAATACCATGGCCGTGGCCAATGTACGGATACTTCGCTTTTTGAGATGTCATTGAATGACTCCCGTAATTGGACGTTGAAGGATGGAAAGGGATTTCTCCTGACGTTGTATTCCAAAGGTTTTAGAAAGGTTTGCCCCCTGTCGATATGATGGGCATAGGTATTGAGCCTTTCCTGGGGTTCCATTGGCCATGCAAGGGGTTTCCCTCGGTCGACATCCTTGACAAGGGGATTGATCCCTGCCATGGATTCCAGGGTCCTTGAGAGGTGTTTTCCCCCTGTGCAGGAATAGTACCCCGCATAGGATTTTGTGATCCAAAACCAGGGTTTCCCCCAACCGAGACGACAACTGAAAAGAATGTGTTGTTACCAAACATGTCGAACAAAGAGAATGACAAAGAACCCACTGGCATGGTGTTGTATGAAATTCCTTGACTACCTAATCCGAACAAGCCATAGTTCATGTTCGACCAGACGGGCTGCTGGGGAGCACTGCCTAGCGAGGGGTACAACGGAGGTATATGAGCCCCACCATAAGGGAAAGATTATAGGGGGTTGAGGTTCCCCCCATGGACCCTTGTAGAGGAGCGTTAGAGATCCCTTCCCCCAGACCCATGGTTTGTAGGGTGGAGTAGGAGAGGACAGAGTTCGCATCAAAGCCAGACATCCCATATGAGAACGAAGGGCTTGTTGCACTCTGGGTGAATGGAGCAGTGATCGCTTCCATAGACAGAATCGAACCCTACCCGAAGTAGAGGTAGTCGAGACCATGGTGGTCTGGATCAGTGAAGGTGGGTTAGGAGGCGGAACACCCCCTGTAGTGGAAACCATAGAGGGAGTGTGAGGACTCCCTAAAAAAGTAGCAATGTTTGCTTCCATTGTTTCTTGCAAGACTATTTGACGCTCGTGATGAGTTACCCTTGGGGGGAAAAATTGTACCACAACGAGTGTCGACAAGTCAATGATCGGAGGATTATATGGCTCAAGAGATTTCGCTCCAAGGCCAGAAATAGTAGGCTCCTCTGGATGTGAGAGTTCTTCTCTCGGGGATGGCTAGGGTATAGTTTCCTACATCCCGGTCGCCTCAAATGACCCTTGCTGGTCAAGTCTTCACCTTCGCGGTGGCGGGGGTGGCTCCAATTCAATCGACGACAGGCCCTGAAGCCTCCCCGAATGGTAGAGCTCTTGATCTTCCACTTTGTGAGAAGATCAAAGACACACTAGGGATTTTACTAACGTTGAAAACCAACACACACTAGAAATATTTCCTATGAGATAAATCAATCAAACCACTAGCTAGTTGGAAGAACAGTTACACCAACCAACACTAGAGAAACTTACTGGTGTAAGTGAAACTCGAATACGGAAGCACCCTTCGGGTATACTCTGCAAAGAGTGGCCCGATGTCTATCCTAGGTACCATGGTATACCCCCACAGTCACCTATGTAAGTCACTAAAATAAAGGCAACTAGGTTTCCAGCACACGAACCGTCACCAGGCAGGTACAATCGACAGTCGGGTGGACCGTAATGAGAAGGGTATCAAGCCCAAAACCTATCGAGGGTATTGAAAGCAAGTGTTCTAGAAAATGACTGAGGACCTCAAATGGATTCGAGACCCACGAAGCTCTGTGGAAAATACGATCAACGAAATCCCAAGACAAGTCCTCTATATGCATTCCCCACTACACTTGGTCCATCTTTGGAGGGGTTATCTCCGCTACCTTTCTGCACGCGACCTCGTGTTTAGCCCCTGTGTTAGAAGGGGGTCCCGGATAACTTTCACGTTTACTAGACTTTTCACACTCCCTAGCTCAGACTCGTATGTTTGTTTTACATCATTGAAGAGTTTCCTCTCCAACCTAAATGAAGGCTTTACCCTAGACTATTTGATGGACCATACAAACATAAAGTCTAATAAATTTTAATTAAGCGTTAATTTTAAGTGGTTTGTCTTAAAGTCAAGGAAACATAAATGAAACTAGTGGTGTATTTTAAGAGACGAAAGAGAAGAGCATTAAATGAAACTAAAAACAAACTACTTCTTTTTGAGAAATAAAGTTTTGCAAATTTACACTCTTTAGCCAACTTTTCGTAATTACTTTTTCTAAGATCTTTTAAAAGAAAAACCCAAAACAAGATTTCGCTCGACTACGAGCTACTTAGTGTTCTAAGCATTCAGTAAAGAACTTAAGAAAACACTCTTTCTCTTGATAAGAAAAGACAAATAACCTAACTACTTAACCAAACAAAGAAATGGAATTATTTTTTTATGCTTCAAAATAAGAAACCTGAAATAACTTCTTTTTCTTTTCTTCTAAAGAAAGTAAAAAGGAAAAAAAATAAAGACAAGACAAGACCAAAAACTGACTTTAGGTCTACTGCAGACTGGAGGGAGTCATTGACAATACTAAACAGACTAATCAGAAAATACTCACAAACTCATCTCAAACTATTACTAAGAAAACACAACAAATCTTGATAAAGATAATCTAAAATGAGGTCAAACCCAGGCTACATATTGTAACAATAGATACTAGTACTAGATCAAGAAACCCCTAAGAAGTATGACTTCAATCAGGGAAGAGGTTGACTACCTCTTCTTTCAGAAATATTTTCTTGACATAGGCATGCAACTGACACTTAAGCAACCTGTGTATGTACGCGAGTTGTCTAAAGGTAGGGCGTGTATGTACGCGTGCAAACCCACTGCAGGCCCTGTACACCTCTGTAACTTCTCAAAAAGAAAACTATTAGTCAGGCTGACAAGGCAGGGAGTACTGGTATGGCAGACCAGAATCCCTTAAAGACTCATAAACTTACAGAAAACTCAAAAAGGTAATCAAAACCAATTAAAACACCCAAAACGATATCCCCTAAAAACCCTAGAGGCTTCCCCAGTATGGTCGCCAATTACTCTATAGTGGGAAAACCCCTCTATGGACTACACTAGGGTTCAACATGTAGGCATAGTTGACCGTCTAAAGTCTCCTACGTTTTAACAACTACCGCAAATACACCCCACATTCATGCATAAAACACAAGGTAAAAAGATCTAGTAACTCTACCTTAAACTCTGCGTCCGGTGTCGATCCTTTTGCATTCAGTTGTTCCTCGACTACAAGTCTCCTCCCAATGCCGACCTGCATTCATAAACAGAGAAACAAAGAACTACGAACATGCATATTATATATGAATTGGTGGGTTAGATGTCATAATAAAATATAAATCAAACATAAAGATTGAACACATGATATTCGAGATAGAAAAAGTATTCCTTTTTATTAATCTCACAAAGTTACTTACAATGAGATTGGTGACTGCTCCTCGAACCTGGTCCAGGATCCTCTTCACCAAGCTCCAATTGTGCTTCCATGTATCTTTCTCCTCTTCATCTCTCTCTATGGAATGGATTAGGCTTGCAATGGAGGAAAAAGGCAAGAATAGGGAATTCTAGCTCAAAACTCACAAGGTGGATGCAAATTCTTGGGGCAAGGGGGGAAAGTAAAATGGGCAATGTTTCACTATTCTTATGCTTAGATTTGGAATGAGACCCCAACACCTCCTTTTATATGACAAAAGGATGGTTATTCGGTTGGGTGACGAGATATAGGCAGTGGGACAGTTGGGAAACTACCCAATAGCCCGTAATCTCAACAAATTCCTTGCAACTTTTTAATTTTTACAACTTTTGCAAGTATATGCGGGCTATAATGGTGCAGCTGGCGTATGTACACAGGCAGTAATGGAAATTATCATACATATGTGGGTAGTAATGGTGCAGGACACGTACATCTTCAAAAATATGGTTTTTAAGAAAAGTTGCTCAGTGATGGCTTGGAAAAAATAGTAAGTGAGATGTCATGATGCTAGGTATTCATGTATGGTGTAATTTAGGGTTATAAAAACTATGCAATTTTCACAATTAATGGATTCAACCAAAAAATCAAGACTTAATCCATTAGATTGGATCATACAATCCATCGTTATTTTATTGTGTGATTCTCTCTCAACAACACCATTTTCTTGTGGTATATATGAAACAATATGTCACATCTCAATGCCCTATAAAGTGTAGTAGGTTGTAATTTTTTTGTTAACATATTCAACCCTAGTATTTGTTCTTAAATTTTGAAGTTGATGTCTAGGTTGTTTTTCAACAAGGGCCTATAAGCCAAAAACTGGTCAAAAACTCCACTCTTAAGTTTTAAGAAATAAACCCAAGTGTGTATAGAGAAATCATCCATGAAGTTAAGAAGTAATTAAACCCAAATAAATAAATAGAAGGAGGCATAACACATATATCACTATAAATAAGTTATAAGGGAGTTGAGGCATGCCAAGATACATATTTTTCAAAACTCTATGAATGATGTTTGTTGAGAACAAGTTGAAACAAACACCATCTCTACAAGAAATGAGATAAAGACCAGGGAACATATTTTATTTACATAATTGTTGCAATGAGTGACAATTTATATGACCAAAGCATTCATTCCAATTTTTTCTCATGTCATCTCTATGAACAATAATAACTAATGGAAGAGATGATCACCCAAAGCTGTCAAACTTGTACAACATGGAAAAATCATCAACAATTCCAATAACTAAGACATGATTAAGATCCTTTAAATCCTTTATTACAACTTGGTGAGGTAAAAATTCAATTGTTTTATCTTAACCTAAATGAGTGATTTGATACACTAATAAAAGGTAGTAGGACAGATTTGGAACACATAATATATTATTAAAATGGTCAACATTTACCTTCCTATTCGACACCCTGCAAACTAATAGATCTATCATCACCAAAAAATATGTTTTCAGTGTTACAAGTTTGTGAAGAGAAAAAAATATGGCTTTATCCTTATTCATATGGTAATATGATCCAAAATCGATAAGACACTCATTAGAAGAAGAAGTAGATGTTGTGTTGAAAGGAAAAACCAGAAGCATAAAGTTCATGTCCATAAGAAGAAGAGTTAGAAGGAGGATCAAAATTGATGTTCTTCTTCTTCATTAATTCTAAAAATTATATATTATTGAAACACTTAGACTCTATATGACCATACCATCCTAATATTCAATAGGTACTTATATAAATTTTCATCTACTCTTAGTACTTTATGGGAGGAAAAAATGGAGGAATTAGCTTATAGGGCCCATTTTAGGGGAAACTCCCAATTTGGTGATTTGGGGTTTGGAAAATTCTAGAGTTGATTGAATACATCAAAAACAACATTGTGGGGTCAAAAGTTTGAAATGTTTGTTCCATCCCCTCAACGCTTTCTCCACACTGGAAGCTTTACAACAGTGCAAAAATCATCTCAATTGGAGTTCATCTGCAAAAGTTATGCCTCCTGCAAGTTAACCTACCATGTTGACCACCATGGTACTGAGTGGATGCCATGTTAGCCTCAATTACTCACACATGTGAGGCTAGCCATGTGTGTATTTTCAATAAGATTCTAAAGGGTCAAAACCCTAAAACTAATTGAGGGTTGAGGCATGCTCCTCCATACAAGATTGCAATCACGGGACTGTATAGTAAATACTCATGTATATTTAGTTTAATACTATGGCACTTCACTGAACAATTCATGGTACCTCTATCTGCAATCATTACTTGAAACTTTGGTGCTTTAAATATAAATCAATTGAGAAGTTTCCCTAATTTTTAATTTATGAAGTTATGCATACTACCAAAATCAATCAACATTGTTACCTTTTTATTTTTGATATATCCTTCTATCTTGAGCATTTGTGGAGTACTAATTCCAACCAATGCATGACAAAATATGGTTGGAGTAGTCTCTTATAGTTCTGTATCCTTTAATGATTCCAATTCTTGATCTTCTTATTTTTAAAAATCTATGTAGAATAATTTCTTCTCACCACATTTATACCCATTACTGTACTTTCTATCACAATTGAAACATAGTCCCTTTTCTCTTCTTTCATCCATTTGTCGAGGTGTCAACCTTTTAGGTTGAGCGAGGTTGGGAGAGGGAACATGATTCTCTCTATAGTTGTTAGAGATCACTCTTCTAGTAGTTGTATTTTTACTTTCAACTTTCCTTTCCATACAGAAAGCATTCTCTATGGTTTAGGTTTGAAGAGATGCACCTCATGTTGAATGTTGTCATTTAAATTGACCATAAAAAGATCTAACAAATTATCCTATGGAATGTTCTTTACCTTGAGACTTATCTTTTAGAATTTTTGAATCTTTTTTATAATTGAACCTCTTTTCCAAATATTTATCAATTGACTAAAGAATGTATTGCCCTTAATATCCCGATAATGTGATATCAATTCATCCATAAAAATGGACCAAGAGATAATAAAATACTTTTTTCTTTAACAAATCCATTGATACCCGAAAAATTGATCATTTTATAAATACAAGGATGCAAGAGTTACCTTTTGTAAGGTTGAGACATTTTATAGATCAAAGAATTGCTCCATCTGGAATATCCATGTTATAGGATCTTTACCATCAAACTTCCTCATATCGATCTTGGGAATTAAGTATTTCCTTAGTATTGAATGGAACCCATGATGATGCAAATTTGGAGGTAATGAATAATCATGATTTTGGGGCTCAACCTTTATTTCCTCCACATTTACATGTTTTCCTTATGTCCCAATATCTCCTTGAGGGAATATCTCATCTAGGGTATGTAACAAGATGGTTGACATGGAATTTTGCAATTCTTCCATCTTATTTTCCATATGTTACCTATTGTCATTCATCTCTCATTTGATTTCTATTTTTTTTCAATCAACAGTTAATCCAATTGTAAGTTGTGTACCTTTAAAACCCTAATTTTGAGACTAGCCTGCCAGATGGCCTTTGTCCTAATACGTATTTGAAATTTCATCCCTTCTAAGTATGAAATTTCATCCTATATTACTATGATATGTCTTCTCTACAATTCCACAGGTATGACCAAAATTTGAAGTGTCAAGTAAAAATTATGGTAACCTTCCCAAAAATTTCTAATTATTATCCCTTTCTAGATAGAGAACTTGTATGGAATGCCACATGTCGAATATTCTAGATATGATTCTGAAATTTTTACCTAAAATGGTATGGTCTGTATTCTCCAAAGGAACTAGTGGCACTCAATTTGAAGTTACCAATATTCATATATGTTACTTCTACCAATAACACCTATTCGAGACTAGTTTTAGCACTATTCAAATAACCCTAATTTCCACAACCTATATCTCAGAAAGTAAAATAATCCAAAACATGAAATGTTTACCACAAATATTTCAATATTTCTCCTTGACACCCTAAAACATTCGCAGTAAGAAAACTTGACAAAAAGTTTTATAGTGAAAATTACAAGATGATTTGTTTGAAACTGATTTCAAGACTAATCACAAGCCCCAACTTCCACATCCTATATCTTAGAAAGTATAATGAACCAATACCTGAAATTTTACCACATATACCTTGATATGTCTCCTTGGTATCCTTAACATTTTTCTATTTGAAGCGTCCTGAAAAAATGTTATATAAAAAATTCCAAGATGTCTCAATTGAAATAGAGAAACCCTTGGATCATATGCTCTGATTCCAAATGTTATGAACTAAATGAAAAAAATAGCATAAAAAGAGAGAGAGAGAAGTAACTCCACACCTTGATAAGGAGAGAAGAATGAACATGAAGCCTATTGAAGGGGTAAAACTCCTTCTACAATAAAACAAATGTACAAGATGAGATAATCATAAAACTAGGTCTCCTTGGTATATATATAGGAGAATGTAGGTACAATTACAATTACAAGGTTTAGTTGACAATACTAATATAACAATAGAATACGACATCTCAATATCTAGGGCTTTACATGGGACCTTGTCTAGGGGTTTAATACAATATCTAGGCAATATGAATTTAAAAATAGAAATTGACTATTCAAATGGAAAGAGATTGAAAAAATAGGTAGTTAAAAAATGACATTGAAAATAGACTCCGAATGAAAAATTTATGGCCACTTGAAGAAAGGCATGATAATTCAAAATGGTAACCAAGGTGCCACTTCATAGGTGGAGGTTGGCCCATGTGGTGATGGGTGAAGGATGAGGTTGTCAAGTTGTAAAGAGTAC
>ML796186.1:92051-110746 GCA_009831015.1 Picea engelmannii
TTTCATTTAAAAAATATAAAAAAATTAATATATTGTCTTTTTAAGAATTTATATATAAATTTATTGAATTTTACTCATTTTCAAAATATTAAATATACATTTTAGATAATATTTTTATAAATAATTAAAATTTATATTTTAAAATAAAATAGTTTTATTTTATCATATTTATAATAATTTATTTAAAAAATCAATTAATTATTTAAAAAATATAAAATATAAACTTTATAATTAACTTTAAATTTTATATTAACAATAATTATTTTATTTTATTTTGAAAAATAAAAATACAAAATTATTTTTATTAATTTTATACTATATAAATGTATAAATGGAAATTGACAATTTATGTTTAATAAATAAAATAATGTTTATATAAATTCAAAATTGATATTTTATCATTAATAAACAAACAAAGTACAATTTATAGTTGAGGAACCCTTTGGTAATAAAATGCCATTGAGGCAGTGTGGTGAGAGGAGGGTCAAGCTTAGAAATGCTGATTTTAGTGACGTGGACGGAGTTAATGCCTCACGCTTAAAACAATAAAAATTCCTTGATTTGAAACGGCGAATCTCTAATCAATTAAAGATGTTACGGGAGGTGTTTTTAAATGACTATACTTTAACAGAGGATACTAATATGTGGAGTGTGTTGGGAAGACTGTAAGGGCAGACTCAATGCTGGGGTCTCGCATTTAAGGCCGGTGGAAATGACCTAATCGTAATTGGAGGCCAGCGAGGACCTAAGGGTGAAAGTATAGAGTTGAATTTATGACATCTTACACGCGGAGGAAGATTTTCATAAAAAAACAAAAGATCAATATCCGATTATGGAGAAGTCACTTTTGGCAATGGAGATTTATATGGAAAATGTAAATTTGGTGGTGGTGTACTAAATGCTATATATGTTGTACAACCAATTAGAATCTGTTGTTATTGATTATATAATTAATTTTAAATATTGAAATAAGTGAAGACAATAATAAGACTTGAAATATATTAACCAATTAGAGATGAGAAAAATAAATATTTTTACTATATCAAAAAATATACATTTATTTTTTTAAGTTAAACATTACATTTTACAAACATATTTAAAATATAAAGCAAATTAATGTCAAATCAATAACAAACTCATTGCTATAGTCGAGGGACTAATAATAGTATTTATAAGCAAGCAACTCCTCATGATTTAAGATTTGATGATTTTGAAATGTAATTGAAAACCTTTGAATTCTTTTATCATAGAATATTCATTAATTTTCTAACCTCTATAATATTAAAAAAACTAACATTCTTTGTTTGAAGAATTTAAAATTATAAACTTCAAGTTTCAAATGAAGAGATTATCTACTCAATATATTTGGATTTTCACATTAAATAAAAATAATAAAAAATTGTAAATTGGGATTTGCATTTCATCCCATATATAATTTACATTATTTTTTGAAGGGACATTAGTTGATGAGAAGCATCTATGCTTTTATGAAAAAGTCAAAAATTGAAATTTTTTACTTGAAAGACCATTTATTGAATTTTTTTTGCTTAAAGGAACATTTGTTTGTTGGTGAGAAGTATTTATATATTTTTAGTTTGAGAGTCAAAAATTGAGAAATGTAGTACTGGATGGTTCTTAAAGTTATGTAAGTCATTGAGAAATATAGTATTGGATGGTTCTTAAAGTTATGTAAGTCAAAAGCTAAAAATTGAAAAATTGGACATGCTTTGTCATTGAAATTATAAATGTTTATTTGTTTGTTGATGTTAAGTATTTATATATCTTTAACTTAAAATTAAAAAAATTGAGAAATATAATATTATATATTTATAGTTTAAAAATAAAAAATTGAGAAATATAATATTGAATGGTTCTTAAAGTTATGTAAGTCAAAAGACAAAAATCGAAAAAATAGACAATGTTGGGTTATTGAAATTATTAAAGTTTATTAGATTATATATGTTCAGAAAAAATATTAGGATTATTGAAATTATTAAGATTTATTAGATTATATATGCTAAAAAAAAATATTAAAAAATGATTTTTTTTAATGTAAAAAAAAAAGAACATGGTATTATTTAAATAGAAATTGGTTTATATAATTTTAATTTTTATAATAAAATCTAATTATATAAAAAATTATATAATGATTTAATGATTTCAACTTTTATAAAAATATAATTTATATTAAAAAATAAAATAAATAATATTATTTAATCAATATTTTATTTTACATTTAAATAATGTAATTTTATATAGTGGTAGAAGAAGCCATACTCTTTAACCACTATTTTAATCCATAAATTAAAAAGAAAAACATGATAAATCCATTAATAAAGTAGAGTATACTCTACTATAAATATATAGAAAAAGCGTTTATATTTTTTTATTTTTTTTTCATACTTAAGACTCTAAACCATTATTATTTTAATCTATAAATTAAAAAGAAAAACATGATAAATCCACTAGTAGAATAGAGTATACTCTACTATAAATATATAGGAAAAAGAGTTTATATTGTTTTTTTCATACTTAAGATGCTATTAAACTCTAAACCATAAACCATGATTACATAAGAAAAATAAAAAATAAAACTTCTTATCATATATATATATACTAAATTGTCAATATTCTTTTTAAAACAAATACAACTTTCTTATATTTATTTGAGCTCTTTCAATACTTATTAACAACTCTATAAAGTAATTTGTAATACATTAAAAGTAATATCAAAAATTAAATTACCATTGATTTAATTCTTTTTCTATCTTAATCTATCTAACTATGAAAGTACATAATGTTATAAATAGTTATTTAAAAATATTAATATATTTATAATATTAAAAAATTAAGTAAATTTGTTTTTTTTTAAATTATGTTTGATTCATAATTAATTACTATTCTAATATTAATGTATTTAATATTTTTTGAAAAAAAATATTATCATCTTTAGATTAAAAGTAGAAAAAATGTATATTTTACATATAAATTAAAGATGATCATTATATAAATCAAATAGTTTTGGTCAATTTTGATGTCAAAATATCACTTGAAACTATAGTCAAAATGTAAATTGAAAGTGTTTTTTTTTCTATTAATTGAAGTTGAGATGTATTTTTCAAAATTGAAATTTAAATATAAATAACTATCGTCATTATGGTCGATAATGATGTTTTAAAAAAATAAAGAAAAAATTGAAAAGTTATTTTGAAAACCAAATAAAAACTTAACCAAGTTATGTCACAACATGTTATAAAATATTAGTCATTTTTTTATTAGAAAAAAATAGCTTTTGGTCTTGAGCTCAAGGAAGATTCTAGTCTTAAGAATAGGTCATATCTTTGTGTAAGCTTAGGTAAGGTCTCCATCTTGAACTCTACTCAAGCATATAAGGTCCTAGAGTAGAGGTTGTGTATTATGGTCTTGGTTCTAAATTGAAAAAAAACATATCATAAATAATATAAATAGCAAACACAAAGTCAACAGTATTATGTCAATGATATTATTCATATAAGTATGTCAATGTCATGTCTAGTCATACATGAGCATAAATAATAATAATAAAAGGATGACATGGAGAAGCACAATGTAGAGGTTCTTTTTGTGCATCCCAAGCATGTACATGCAAAAATATAAATGCATTTTAGTTACACATATAGTAAATAAATACTTTGTTACACTATTTTATAAATATATTTCTCATATATACTTGTTGGTTCACAACCATTTTATTTCATCACTCCACTATTTTGTAAATCTTCCCTCTACATCCATAGTCATTTCATTATCTTCACCCGCTTCAAATAATGTCACAATGGGGACTAAGCATTTAAAGAATTTTACTTTATAAAATCTATCTCCAATTGGAACATTGTGCCACACTTGATTTGGATTCTCACCAAGTACCCTAGCATCAACGACATGAACAAATTTTTTAAAAATAGTAAGGATGCAAGTCCATCCCTACAATATTATGTTTACAGAATTCTTATAACAGATCTATAATACATCATTAAAGTATTGATGAAATAAGCCATATATAATGAATTAGCCATTGGCATAATATATTATAATGAGATTATTTTTTCAATTATGTGCAAATTAATATTGGTTACATGTGACTTCAGTTGTCTCATGCATGACATTTACTGAACCGACTATGTGGTAATAGGTTTTTTGTGTAATTATGTATGCTCTTATTTTTAAAAGTAAACCAAACATCAATATTAATAAAAATGACGAGTCAGAGTCCATGGAAATGCATTGTTCTAATATTTTTAATTTCATTTAATCTCCAACATGTAATAAGTACAATTGCAAACATAGTGAATTTGACTTCAACATGGCGTGTTTAATTCAAAACTACTAATGAATAAAGGGGAACTATATATAATGAAGTTGTTAGAACTTGTTGAGAATATTATCAAAACTTCTCTTTTTATTTTAATTGGAATCAATTACTTGTTTAGTTTATGAGAGTTCTAACACATTTAACTTTACACTTCAACAATTATCACCATTTAACACAACAATGGGAAAATAATATCATGATGACTATTTATAGGATCCATGTTCACTTCATGGTTAGAGCTCTGGACATCATTGTGGGCTTTCTCAATGAATATATTTTGTTTCTTTTCATGACAAATATCATGTCAATTAATGTGATAAAAATTCTAGTGAGCAATGGTCGTTACATTAACTTATTAGTTCTTTTGGATATTTTTTTATTAGTAGTCTCTTTAACCTCAAATCTCTTTAGGTTTAATATTCATGTTATTATTCCCATTTCCTGAAAATTCCATACCTCTCTCCAACACACCATAGAAGTTAAAAGTGATTACAATGATGTTTTTTTTCTTAAATGTGACATAGATGGAACCAAAGTCTTGAACCCCAAAGGAAAGTATTGAGAAGGTTTACCCAATGTATAAAAAGAAGAAGGAGAAATAAAGGTGAAGACATAGTGGCACAATTGCACACTCCACTAGGTTGACAAGATCACTTTGAAGTAAGATGTGCAGAAGAAGGGGAAATAAAGGTGAAGACATGTGGCACAATTACACACTCCACTAGTTTGACAAGATCACTTTGAAGTAAGATGTGCACACTGTAAGATCGTAAAAAATATATAGTGTAGATTTTTCTTTTCTAACACTCTATAAAGATATTATGTTACTCCCTCCAACTATATACATCAAACACTTCTTAGGCGTACCCACATGAGGAGTATGCCAACTCAAAAGGAAGCAGGGTCATGCCACTTAACAATGACAAAATGCATCTAAATTGTGCATCCTCCTATTATGACAAGTGTTCCGACTAAGGAAAGGTACAAATGTGCCAATTATCACTAGATATCATACAAGGATTATGCCAATGAGGCTATCTTAAGAGAGGAAGGTCCCACTACCTAACATAGAAGACACACATTTCAATTATGCATCATCCTATTCTAATAGGGCATTTTCCCAAGGAAATGCATAAATTAACCAAGCATTCCTTCTTATCAATGTCTTCCACATGGCCTTCACCTAGTCAACTAAGGGTTACACTATGCACCATGTTGGATCATATGCACATGCTTAGATAATAATGAAAATCACTATTTTAATGAAGCACTAAATATATTTAATATGTAATTTTTCATCTTCTTTTGCTTGAGTTTCATTAGTATCCCTCATATCTTATCACACATGCCCCCAAGACAAATGTTCTAGATCTATATCAAATCATGACATACTTACGTCCCTTCATATATGAAATACATAACTCACACAACAACCTAATATATCTCATCTTGAACTCAAATAATGGTGGGTTGCCTCTGAAGTTATTTTTGGAGGACATCAATATCACCAAAGTTGGTTGTTGACCTTCTATTTGGTAGCATATGTCTTCACGAGGTATCCAATAGTTCTCTCATTCTTTCTTATTTGTCTATTATTGAACTTTTGTCATCAAAATCTTAGTGTGAATATGGAGTCTCAAGAGTCAATAAAATTATCCCACCCAGGAAATATGGATGAAGTCATGGCTTAGCTAAAGAATATAACTTAGCAACTCTATCATGTCAGTTGAATTGTTATCGAGGAGAGATGTATAGAAACAAAAAGGAAAGAGGAATTCTAAGAAGTATGAGAAGATGTTCGCAAAGCTCTCCCTAGCTAAGAATGGAAGCAAGTGGAAATACTATACAACATTTTTGTATGAACTAAAGACTCTATAGTGCAATAAATAGATAAGGACTTCTCTTGCTCAATCTATAATAAACTTTGACAACATGTTAATCAATGCTCTCTTCTCCTTTTTGTGAAAGATTAATGTATATATCTCATTTTTGTGAAAATTAATATATAATATAAAATTATAATCAATCCCAAATAGTTTTTCTTAAACTAAAATTTTGTCATTATCCATGACTTGTTTTATCATTCAAACTTTGATCAACAATACTATTTATATACAATATACAAGTTCAATACTTATCTTTTTATTAATACAAACATCTAATTTTTTTTAAACAAACTTAATATTACTTAAATTATATAATATCACTAAAAATAATTATTTAATTATTTAATAAATGTATAGATAATACTGCAAAAACAATTATCACTAATTATCCATGTAGAACTTCCAACATTCTTATGGCTAAACAATTTACAGAGACATTACTTAAAAAACCAAATCTCAATATTGAGATGCCCACTCATTAAGGCTCGTCTCTTCAATATTTGTTTCTAATGACATCATGCAATTCTAGTGACACGTGAGTTAATGAAGTTGAATGGGAGGAGTTGGATCAACAGTGGAGGTTGTTGATTTTAAATAGTGTCCTTTCTTCCCTAGCAATTAATCAAATTTTACATGCAACCATCTACCCTAACAATTAATCAAATTTTACATGCAATCATCTACCCTATCAAATATGAAGAACCAACTCAAAAAAAATTGTATACTAAGAAATATTTTGAGGTGGTGTTGAAAAAGGGAAATCAAACAAATCGGACCAACTATTCAACTACATATGAACACCTTTACCCAAAAAAATTGCTATTTGTATGAATAACTACATAATTTTCCCTATAAGGTGTTAATAGAGAATAAGTTATGAACGTTTTGGTATCATATAAGCAGAGAGATCTTGTAAAGTTTTTATTTTTATGTTGGTTAAAATACTCGTCATTCCTATCATATCATATCAGTATAGTGATACAATCATGTCACTATATTCATGTTTGTTTGTTTTTCATGTTTTTTTTTGTTTTTATATATCATTTTATATGTTATAATTTTATCGATATATACATGTTCAAATGTTATGATTGATTGGTTTATTAAGTGATTTTTTTTTGGTTTGATTCTATTTATCATAGATAATATTGCTTAACTAAAATAGTAAAGATCATGTTTAGTTGGATTAGTATTTATTTGTATAATTAAAAATAATAGATGATATCATGGCTATCTTATTTTAGGGATGAGGGTAGCTTATTGGTTTAAACCTAACACTTTCAAGCGTTAGCCGACACATTAATTCCTATAGACAACCATAGCTAGAGCTTCCTTCTTACCCAATTTGTTCTTAGTCCAACCGTGTAGGGTTCTCACTTGTCGTTAACTAAGTAGGTATCATCCCTGATTTCTTCGACTTATATGACCTGAATATATCTTGGATGCCCTACCTCTTCAATCGCAATCTTATGCAACCCTAAATATATCTTAGAGGCCTTGCCTCTTCGATCATAATCTTTTGTGACCCTGAAGATTTCTTAGAGGTTGCTACCTCTTTAAATAGTATTTAGGCTCATCTCCACCTCAGTTCTCCCATGAGATTTATTCTTGAGCCTATTTGCTCCTCTAGCATGCCATTAGACTCCATTGCCTTTGATAAATATCTTCAATTCCTCCCTACCAACACCCTCTTTTGCACTAGACGTGGATATCTTGGACCAATGTTCCTTATCGAAGACCATTTCTTTTTCCACTCCTACAAACGATATTACACACTCTAATAGCCATCTCACCTTTATGCCTTTGACCAAATGCCTTATGACACACCTTTGATGCTACTGCCTTATGACACTACAGATCGGGGAAACACGATTCAATGGCCATCGAAACTGGATTGAATCAACATGCTCACTGAGATTAGATTAGATTGTGGGGTCGGGGATGACAAGGGATGGAAAGGGATTAGAATCATGGGAAGGCATGGGATAACATAAACGTATGATTTCATTGAAAGCATTTGATTATCTTCAACATCTTCCTCATTCTCATCCTCAACATTAATGGCTTCATTCAATGTTGTAGGCGTAGAATCAACATCGATTACCACAAGGTAACAATTAGAACCCCCCAAAATTACTTAAATCCAAAAAATAACCACTTCTACAACAACCAAACCTTAAATGTTTCATTCTCAATGGATTCTCTAGAAGTTCAATTATCATGGAGACATTGCACAACGTTCAACTCACATTACATAACATGTTGTACATTTAATCATAGGGAGGGAAATCTTGAAACATTTCATCCTACGACATGAGACAACATAAATTAGTTATATCATTCAATTGTACCAATTGTTATTGGAGAAATATCAACAATATGGTAATTCAAATCTCCCTAGGATCTTCTTATTGATCCTAGAGAGACATCAGGGATAAACTTCTAACGGTTTCCCTAGATACAAGTAATTTCCTTTCCTTTTAACCAAGAAGAGTAGTAAACATACCTTATGATCGATGATTATCCTTGTGTATCTGACTGATGCATCTCCTGAGATCCAGCTCCAACTCTTGCAATATGATTCTTGCACATAAGTAGACAAAAAACTACCAATCTACTTGATCTCCTAATGTTAGGAAAATCCAATCCACTAGGTCTATCCTAATCCATTTAACACAATACTAGATCTAAGCATTTGCAAATAAAATACAAACAAATTTAGGGGAAAACCAATTATCTATTCCTTAACATGTAGGAAATGCATCAAACATCATACCTTGGATGTGAAAGCATTCCCCTTTTCTCCTTGCTCCTCCTTAGCTTCTCAATCTGACTAGGAAATCTGCTTGTGGTTGTTGTGACTAGAGAAGCACCTTTGTAATTGGACAACATATCTCTACAAATGATTCTTTTCCCCCATGCTCAAKACTTKCCTTCTTTATATAGATTCTTGGAAGAGGCYTGGGAGATATTTTAGATCTTMTAGAACCYAATGGATACTCGAATGATGTGAGTTCCTAGGTTCATGCCATGAAGAAAAAACTCATCCCTCACTTACCTCTTCRTAACTTTGTGAATCTATAAGGTTKCATGGATTGTCTCTTATTGCACTATAGATGCCCAACGACTATCACTGCTTATTGTCTCATGTAGGACACATGATGATAATTCTAGAGATGTGTCTTGGAATTCATATTCTACTAGATTCCCTTATGGCCCTAGTGGGYAGAAATTAAAKCTATAACAAATKCCCCCTAGTGTGTGAGGTCAAGAAAGGAATGGATGGCTGAAATACATTACAATAAAATAGTGTCCATAGGAGGCAACACGAGGAGAGAGAAAAGGAGGCCCAGAGGACAAAGAGTACCTACAATCAAACACCAAGGGTGAATGCAACAATAGCCCATTCCCTAGGTAGACATACTCAGACTATGAACATTATCAAAGCATGGTATCCAAACTATACACTGCAGATCCATGACATGAAATGCAAGACCATGGACATGAAATAATACATAGTGTATCTATGTCACCAATGAGATCATAGCTATGAGTACATACAATGTGGATCTATTTCATGAATATTATCACAGACACCAGAAAATACAATGTGGATCTATGACACAACATATATACATCAGGAAGACAACGAGCACTGAGGGAAGTGCCCTTGAAGTCTTCAAAGTACTCATAGATAAGTGATATACTCCATCGACACTTGGGAGGAGATGTTGTAAAGGAAGGATGTGGCCCAAAAACCCAAGGTCTTCTTCCCAAACCTCGATGGTATGAATCTACAACATGGAAATAGATGAGCTTATGTCAAGCATGATAGAAACCAATTGATTATCAATTATTGATATATATCGTTAACAAACATGAAGGGACCCACTGATGATGAAGATGGACCCCAATGTACCTAGTACAATATAGCGAGCGTGAATAGATGCTATGATGTCGAACACTCATAGAATCAATTTATGAGGAGTCAATGATGTAAACCCATTGTCGATCACGAGGAGGCCTACGACTGAGCACTGCAAGCTCTAAGGTACTAGTTGGTTTCTAGATCCCTCTCCTAGATAATGTGATGAATTTGATAGGAAGATATACATCTAAGGAGGGCCTTAATGTATCCCTTATCAATCGACATGAAACATACATCGAGAGTGATGTGAAGAGAGAGTATCACAAAGTACAACTGACACATGGATGATTGACTCATAAAGTTATCAAAAAAATAAATGGTTGACTCGGGATTAAACTTCCCTTGAACATATACCATGACACAATGGTGACTTTGCAACAAGACAAAATAGTTGGAAGAATATAGTGCAAAAACACATGAGGCATTGACGCACTCTCCATGATGACTGGAAGAGTAACCAGATGGAGGAGTATCTTTGACTCATATTATTGAGATGACTCCTAGGCAAGATAAAACCAAACCGTATGATGAGGACTCAAACAGGTGGCATGTTCAAGGACAACTCAACTAACATTGTCATTTTGAGAATAGACCAATGGTAAAAACATCCACTCATTTTTGTTTTTGTTTTTTGTCTCCTTCATGGTTTAACGAGCATGAAAGAAGGATGCAAGTATTCTTGGTAATGTGACTTTTTTGTTTATTTTTAGCAAGCCTGAAAAAGAGATAAAAGTGTACTCAATAGTTTATTTTTCATGTACTTTTACAGTTTTGAAAAAGAGATAAAAGTATACTTGTTTGGAGAGAACAAGTGGCTTAACAAAATTCTCATGTGTTCCAAGCGCATGGAACCAACCTAAGAAATATGAATGAAAATGGTACCATCAAGTGAAATACACTCTTAACAATTGTTCTCTCCATGGGTAGGTGGATGCAAAATGGAGGCCAAATAATGCAAGAGGCTGATGGTCAAAGGATACTATAATAGCGGTAGGCAGGATGTGGGAAAACAATAGTGCAATGACAATATGTATGATGCAAGCAACAAATGCATAAACAACCATTAAGAAACATAAAAAATTTGGGAACTCCCCACAGGATGTGGCTAGAATTAGACGAAGAGAGGAAAATGAGGCTCAATCATCATTAAGTCATGGAGGAGCTAAAGGAGGGCTCCCAAGCCCATGGGGAAATCACAACATGGGAACCGAATGGAAATCTAGGTGCTAACTATGGAACCCATGAAGTGTAGGAACTATTGAACCAATTACGATGTGCAAAATGGAATAGATAATGTCACAACCAGTTGGGATTGAACCTAAGGTATTGTGATGGAAAAATGGATGGTTAATAATGTAAGATGGTGAATGCATGGAAAAACCTATCCCTATATGCCATTTTGGGAACTCATACCTCAAGTTCAATGGAATTTTCCATCTTTGTAAAACAATGAGTCCCCATGATCCTATCAACACATTTAAACTAGATTTTGGGAGTCAAAATGCATAGTGAAATGTCAAAAAAGGAAATATTTTTGGATTTTTTGGATATGAAATATGCAAAGAAAAAACACTCACAACACACACCTATGTTCAAGGCACTATGCATCTTGAGTCTTTATGCCAAGAAGAGCCCATTGTTAAGCTCAGGCCAAGGATATTTTTTTATAATCAATGAATTCATGAGCCAATGTTGGCATCATATGGCTTACCATGCCACATTCGAATGAATTTTGGCTTACAAAGATACTCATCATGAGTGGTTTCATGAGCTGTGGAAACTCCTTGATGGGGTCCATCAAGACACCAAGGAGGTATGAAACGTAAATATTTGATGGAAGGGGAAGCAAAGGATTTCACATAAAGTTTTGAAAAAGATAAACAAGGCATAAAAGGGTCAAGAATAGGAGGGCTACTAGATTCCCTAGAAAACGTCCCCAATATCGAATCATGAATCATCATGATAACTCTCATTAGTTCTGAATCAGGACAAGAATATTGATGCATCACCTCATCCTTGGGCTCATCTATGGAAGCCATGACTTCCAGGATGACCTCTTTTGAAGGAAACTCAGTTCCTAGGAAATCATGTTAATGGGGAGAGTCACCAACATTTTTGGGTAAAGTAGGGATATCACACTCCATACAAGGATGGAGTGGATGACCAATATCAGTGAATGCTTATGGGATTACCATATTGACAATATATATTATTGTGAGTAGCATGGAATCTCCATATGATTCCACATCCTCGGTACGAGGTACAACCCAAGGGTTTGTTGAGAAAGTGTTTTCGTTGAGGCCAAAGTGGTTGCAGATGTGACAGTGAGTGGTGTCATTGATATCAAAGTGATTGTTGGAATACTAGTGTGGAAATATTGATAAGGTGTTATTGAGGTCATTGGTTGATTAATGTATGACTATATATGCCAATATGTTTGTCTCCAACATATATTTCAACATGAATGAGAGAAGGACAAGCAAGCTCAACACATGAGGATCTTGCTCCAAGTGGAAGTTTATCCTCTGTCTTCCTAAAAGCATTAAAAAAAACTCAACTATAGGAATTTGGGATCCTAGTAATTTAATGTGTTGGTAACACTTTGGAAAGTTTGTGAAGTAAAAATATAGGAAGAAAGTCAACCACATGAATTCAGGATTCCAATAATAACGCGTTGGGAACTAAAAGAAACTCAACTATAGAAATTTGAGTTTTTGGTAATAACATATTGGAAATGTTCTGGAAAGGTTATGAAATTGTTTTAACAACCATCTTGCTTGTTAGCCAAGATGGGTCCACATGTCTTGTAAATAATTTTTGAATAGATCTTAAGCCATGTTTCCTTTACGTTGGAGGGAAAAGGAGAAACTGTGCACACTAGAAAACAAATTGGTCATTTCCACTACGTTTGGGTCCATATAGGATCAACATGGTTTGTATATATAATGAATCAATTGATGATAAGTGAGGGAGTGTGTCTGGTGCAAGAACATGAAGATAGCTTTGAAATCGTACTTCTGGGTTTTGAAATAGCAGGTTTACATTTCATTTTGGGGATATGGAAATTTCAAAAGTATGAAATATCTTGTTTACATTTATTTTTTGGGCTTTGAAATTGCTAGTGCATAGTTTGTTTGGATTCTAGAAATCACATAGATTTGGTAATCATATCTATGTATCTCGAGATTTGAAATCGCAGAGACTACAATCACATGAAATATCTCTTGTTTGGGTTATGAAATCATAGGGGTATTTTTTCATTGAGTCAAGATCCAAATACAAATTAAAATGCATAAAATAAAAGTCAATGGCATAACACAAAGAAGGAATACAAAGTGTCGCATTAGGGAATGTGATTTGATACAAACTTCAAAAGGGTTTATGATTACAATGTGAAAGGTATGCGAGTTATCCATGGATATATAATAATCCTGAACTAGAAACATACAAATTTCAATGATTGTAATGAAGTAATTATGCAATGATGTGGAGGTGAGAGAAACAAGTATGTTTGGGAGCCTTTAGGAGTGTGAAATATCTCTATTTTTAAGAGAAATTGAAAGTATGAAGTCATGAGTAAATATATATACAAGGAAGTGAAACATGGAACCTAAATATTATATGTCAATCTAGAAAATCTTTAAGGACTATGCGACAACTATAGGAATTGTTGCTACAGGAATGACCAAGAAATTGTACATTATTCACGGATGAAGAGAAGCTTAAGAACTATGTATGAATGTGACAACTACTGGATTGATTATATGATCCATTATAGTGTTTGGATGTCCAAGAAATTATGCAAACAAGAGTGATAGAGGAATAGTATAATATAAGCATAGTTATAGGAATCACAACTACATGAGTAGCAAAGTTGTATTTTGTGAAGAAAAGAGTAAGGATTGTGTCTAGACAAAGTCATTACAGGGAAATAGAAATTTTAGAGATTGATTAGATTGGTAGAGTATGAATTGCAGATGGTGTGTAATGCACTGAAAATAAAGTTGCAAATGTGTGAGAGTACTGAGCACTAAATTTGTAAGTAAGTCGATTGCATAAGATAATAGAGAAATAGATCAAAATATATGTATTGATGTGAGATATGAATTGATCTATTGTGAAGTGAAAAAATACAGAATGCAGATGTGAAGGTTTACAGAAAAGTGCATATTGAGAAGCATATTTACTTCAAGGTGGAAAGGTGGTGTAGGGGAGAGGATTGGTGTCCCCATCTTCCTAACAGGTTGGTTCTTGGAAGATTGGTTTCTACAGAATGTAAGTGGGTGCTTACAGTGAGGATTGGTGCCCTCATCTTCTTAACAGGTTGGTGCTTGGAAATTTGGTGCTTGCAAACTGCAAGTGGGTTCTTACAATGAGGATTAGTGTCTGCATCTTCTCAATAGGCTAGTTCTTGTCAAGTTGGTTCTTTAAAAGTTGTAAGTGGGTGTTCAATACAGGGATTAGTGTCACTCATAGGTTGAAGTTGTTGAACAAAATTTGGTCATCTATATTTTCCCACTCTTGGATTCATAAAATCCTTGATATAAAAATAAGACATTTTTTTGAACTTTTATAAGTCCATTATGCATCCCTCAGTCTCAACTTCATCATGCACTTTTCAGATCAGAAATCCATTTCCGTATGCCTAAGTTATTCAAGATCTGGTCTAAAGGTATGAAGGAGAGATTATGAACAATTTTTCTAAGTATCATGTTCTCCTCTCCATTTTCAAATTATGAAGTACTCTCATCACATATTTCCCTCACCTTCCATCTCCACACTTAACCATTTTTCTCTTTTCCACTCTACTCTTACTTCTCTCATACTTAACCATTTTTCCATTTTTCCCTCTCCCCACTTCTCCTTTCATTACTTAGTCAATTTATCATACTCTCGGACTTGTATTATGTTCCCTTTACCCATACATAAATCTTCCTCAACAATTAGTCCACTTTTGTACTGCAGACTCGTGGGTTTGCGAACTCACAGACTCATACTGTTATGTTTTCTCATTTTCATGATCCCATTCGAGAAGTATCATTACTTAGAAATTTTCTCATCCATGGCGGATTTGTGTGTTGGTGGACTCATACATTCACTCACCTTCTCATACTACCTCACTTGCCAACCCACTATATACATATTACATTCTCTACCTCCGACGCCTACATTTCTCCCCTTACCTCCCTTCTCATTCAAAACATTTAACACTTAGAATGTTTTATGAGTTTTTCAGGTTCACAGGTTGGATGAATCGTAGACTCATTCACCTCACCCTCTCACCTCTACAAAACCACCATGCTCCTAACTTCGTTGTCTACATGTTTTTTGAAACACACACTAACACTGAGAGGGGGGGGAGGGTGAATTAGTGTCTGGAACTTTTGACTGCTTTTCACACTTTCATTGATTAAATGAATAAGATATATGTAGCTCAATTAATTATTCATAAACATGTATAACACAAACAATATGAATTAGATAAAATATCTTTCTTTTATTTGTTTAACTTGAATGAATACAAAAAAAATCAATCATTGAATATCTTCAACTTCAACTAAACATGAGAGATCCAACTCTCTAATACAAGACCCAACTTGTTGATCTCACATACAACTAAGATGTGAGGAATCCAATCCTCAAAACAAGACTCAACTTGTAAATAGGCACCAACCTGATAGAATGAAATTTTATTCAATCCATTATATATATATATATATATATATATATATATATATATATATATATATATCCACCAATACACGTTCTTTTCACCACAATTTTATTTTTATATAATATTCCAACATGTATATATTGAATCCATGTGTCTTTTCATTATAAAACAATGCACCTCTTCATTTAATTAATTCTAAATATTTTTTCATTAAGCCTTTTATTTCTTTTAACTAAAAAGACTTCAAATCCTTTGTCGTCTTAATTTAAATTTATTCTTTTATGTTTAGTTTCTTGTTATAGATTTATTAATTTCTGCAGATAGGCGCTTCCTTCAAACTATTTCTATCCAAATGACCGTGGGCTTAATACCATGATTTTATTAACCTTAGTTCCTCTTCTCTTTACTCATGCTTTTACACCAAACCTCTACCTTATCATATGCTTGTGGTACATCAATACCATATGATTTAATTTTTCTTAATCATGACTGTGTATTGGTTCATTAGTCTACAGATCTTGAATTGTTGTGAATTCGAGTCTTAATCAGTATGATCTCCCTTCAATCCAAAATCCTTGTGAGAGCTTGAAACCACGAGCTTACCAACTAATCATTTCCCTAGGTGCTAGTGTTGTTCCTTTGATACCTTGAGCACTCACATGACCAACAACATAACCTTGTCCTCTGGGCTTCGGCCCTTTGAAGCTTTTATCCTTTACCAATTTCTTTTTATTTTTGAAAATATATATTACATAGTGTTACCTTCCGGAGTGGTTGCATCTCATGTTGGATAATATAATGGCTATAATTACTCCATAAGTTCTCAAATCGACGTTCTGGTCTAATCCTTTCACAACTTTGTTGGCTCCAGATCATTTTCAAGCCTTGACGATCGACGGTTCTGACTTAATTAGTCAGTGATATGGATGGCTGTCATTTATTCCGAGATTTCAGAGATTCTGGACTCTAAGATATTTATGCCTTTTGCTTAATCCCAACTCTCTCCGGAGTGGTGAAGATCTGTTCCACCGTTGATATTTTACCTGGTCTCAATAAAAAAACTTGTTGTCTCCTTCTCGTTAATGTCTACGCAAATTAATATGTGCTTCTAAACCTTCATCATTGATCTAACCTTATGAAGGATGGTCAAATCTATACTACCCCATTTCTCGTTGAGCTTTGAATAATTGGATTTTAGATGATCGACGGGTCTGCATTAATCTTCGGTTGAGATGGATGGTCCTCATTCACTCCGAGAATTCATCAATTCGTGACTTCAGGACTCTAGGTTATTAGAACTCTAAAGTAGTTCAATTCCTCCGGAGTTTTACCTACCGAATAAGTCATAAAAAAGTGGTGACCACTTCTTGTCGATTAACTCCTCATGCTTACTCTATTCTTCCACTATGATTGATCAATGGTTGAGAATGATCTTGAAGTAGATCAATGATTATAATTACTTCGTGATTCCATCCTTCGATGATTAGCTGATAAAAGAAGCTTGGGTATACCCAAAGTTAGTAAACCCGAAGTGACGTGGCTTGTTGGTGTCACTGTTAATGTGGCACTACCTTAGTGGATTCCAAGTGTCACCTTGATCTGTGACTTTTTTATACCTAATGTTCCAACCAGACCTTGACACTTGTCACCAGCTGATTGGTCCACGTGTCATATTTGTCTTCTACCACATGTCTACCTCCTCAATCATGATTTTGTACTTCGTGGATTTGGTACTTTGTGGCTTTGAGAGTTTTAGGTTTCTTTTTTTTAAGGACTCCATGTAATCCTGGAGTGGTCAATGTTGGGATGACTATTCCTTCCCTCGCACGATGATTGTTTGGATTTCGTGACTTTGGGGCTTCAACCTTCAGGTATTCTTCATTTTTCTGAAATTTTGATCGCCAGAGTAGGTCAATGTCAGATTTGACCACCTGATCCAACAACTCACATTGCTCCCAAGGATATCTTAGATCAACAGTCTGCATGAGTTCATTTAATCTGAGACTCTAAGATATTGTGGCTTACCCTGTCCTTCCACTAAACTCGATTGGATGGTCGACAATTCATCTAAATTCCCTCCTTGATATAACAATTGGTGGGATTTCATGACTTCATGAGTTCGTTCCTCTACCTTATCTCCAATGTTTGTCAGAGTGGTGAAGTATTTTTGTCCCGAAACTTATGTTATACTTCCACTTGGCTTCGATCAATGGTTTTAACTGATCTGATGGTTGTGATTACTCTTGTATTTTGAATGGGTGATTAAATTTCCATGATCCTTCACAAAGGATTCTTCTATGTAGGCTCTAGCTTTTGTGTCATCTGATGATCCAGGATTATCTTGAGAACCACATCAACGGAAAAAATTCTTCCTTGATTATTTTGGAGTTTATTGTGGGGATTTTAATCCTGATAGCACTTATGCAGTGTGCTCTCCCTTCTGAGATCTCCTTCATCCTTTCCAAATACCTTAACATTTCATGCTCTAATTTTGTGTGTGTATTATTTGTAGAATCTCCCCTCTATCTCTCCTGAGTTTTGGGAACATAGGATCATTGTTGATCCTATCGTGATCAACAATGATCACAGATTTCTTATGCCCCAAGGTGATATTCCTTTTTCTCTGATTATTGTACATGTTTGACTCATGTTGCTATCAATGACAACACACAATTAATAATTCCAACAATCTCCCCCTTTGGCATTGAGGGAAACATATATGTAAAACAAATACTTTTTCTCCCTCTATCACTGATCTCATTTTCAAGTTGGAGGATTTGAACTTTTACTTATACCAAATACCGATACCATTTTTTTTTTACTATTTTTCTCCCCCTTTTACATCAATGACAAAGA
>ML796186.1:119452-129610 GCA_009831015.1 Picea engelmannii
TGTCCCTTAGAAATAAGATTGATTGGTCCTTTCATCTGTTGTTTGTATTGCTTCCACAAATACTTAAAACATGCTTTAGTTTGTCATGATACTTAGGCTATAATCCTATTGTTGTTTGGTAAGTCCTCTTCATAAGTTTTTCATTCTTTTGGAAATACCTCATTGGGTTTAGATCATACCATACTTTAGTAGTATTTTGTAGTACTTACACCATATCATGTTGTAAAATTCTTCCTCCTTCCTTTTATTCATATTTTTTGTTGAGGGGAAATTTAATAGTCCATGAAAATAACATTGGAAAACTTCCAAGATTTTCATTACTCAATTATTCATATTGATATGCTATCAAAGATTCAGCATTATCATCATTGTTCTGTGTAAGCGAAACTTCTTCATTTTCTTTTTTGGGATTTTTTGTTTGCATTTGTATTTCATTGGTTAATGTATTTTTGATCTACATGATATCGTCAGGATCTGTTATTGTGTCATTTTATCCTTTAGGAACTCTCCTTTCTTAAGTTTGATCCATTTCATATTCAAATCTCTAAATTTCACTTTCCTTATTAGGAACTTCACCTATCATTTTCTTGTTATCAATTTCTTCATTTTCAGGTGCCATATCATCTTTCTTGCTTTCTATTTCAGATTTTCTTCTCCATACCTTTTCATGAGATATTTGTTTGTTGGATCTTTCTTTTCTAAATTTTTCCTTTGAGATTTGTCATTTCTTCTTTTCTTCCAACCTTCATTAGATTTTTTTCCTGACTTGTATGAATTATTTCTCATGGATTGACTTCTTGATTTTCTGCAGTTTTGGGATTTGTGACCAAACCTATCACAATTTTAACATATCATTGTCTAAAAAAACTTTGTTGTGTGGCCAACATAATTGCATCTCCAACATCTCATTAAGTTATTGGACCTTCCTAAATATTTCTTTTCGGGACTCTTGCATTCCAATGATTTATGACCAAAGTTATTACAAGAAAAGAAATAACTATTGAAGGTATTTCCATACTTGAGTCTGTTGTGACATGAGAAGTATGCATTTTGATATGTTTCTTATTTTTGAATTTTATAGCTTCCTTCATTGACAAAGTTCATGGTTTGTTTTTGGTTTATGACTATACCTTTTTCCTTTGAAGAGTATGATCCTTTATCATGTTTTTGAATGGTGCTCCATTTTCCACCTTCTTCTTTCTTATTGTATCCAAGACCGATTTTTCCATCAGTCGGTCTTTGAGTGTTCCAAATCCTATCTAGGATAGTTGATCTGTTATGGAATTTAACAGTTTATTTTGTCTTTTCATTCTTTTTTTTGAGGTTGATAACTTCCATTTCCAACACGTGACATGTTTCTTCCTTTTTAGTCAACTGAATCTTCAAGGCTTCTTCTTTTTACTTAGATTCTTCAAGTTGAATCTTTTGATTTCTTCCTTGTTTTCTAGTTGAACCCTTTTGAGGTTCATGACTTCCAATTCCAATGTGTGGCATGACTCTTCCTTTTTAGTCAACTAGCTCTTTAGAGTTTCTTCACTTTCCTTATATTCTTCAAGTTGAGTCTTTAGAATGTTGACCATTTCTTTTGTTTCTTCTAAGTCTTCTTTGCATTTATTAAGTTTGTCATTTTCCTTCAACTTGTGCATTTCTTTTGTTAGATCAAGAAATTCAGTCTTTAATCTATTGATCTCTTCTTCTTTGTCTTCTAGTTAAATCTTTTGTTCATGCTCTTCAAGTATAGATTGATCTAATTGTTGTAGTAGCAACATATATTTCTTTCGAAGTTTCTCCAAGTCTTCAAAAGTGCACATAACAATGTACTCAAGTTGGTCAAGAACATCCTTAGTAACTTCAATATATAGACCATTTCTTCGTTTCATACTAATCACCTCAAATGTAGCTACAATATTAGTCTTAAAATCTAATAGTTTTTCTTTAGTGAATACCGAGGTATTCATAAATTCCTTGATGTAGTAGTCTTCTCTGTTGATGATTGGGGTTTGCATCAATTCTTTGATGGAATTGTCCTCTTTTGTGTTTTGTTCTTTATTCTAATTAGAATTATCTTTATCTATATTTTGTTCTTCAATCTGATTGGATTTCTCCATTTTTGAGTTTTGTTCTTTAATCTGATTGGATTTCTCCATTTCTAAGTTTTGTTCTTTAATATGACTGGATTTATCTATTTCTTTGTTTGTTCTATAAACTGATTGGAAATCTTTATTTCTTTGTTTTGTTATTTATTTTGATAAAAATATCTAGCTGGAGCCATAATGCTTTAGCAGAGGTGCGGTGTCCTATATTTTATTTGAATTGGTTTGACAGTCCATTATGGATTTCCTTTAATTCTATTGAATTATTTTTCTTTGCTTCTTTTTCAGTTTTGGATTTGTTCTTTGGGGTAGTTGAGTACCAAGGTTTAGATACTACTAAATCCCAAACACCAGATCCTATTGACTTCATATATCATTTCATTCTTTCCCTCCATGAAAAGTAGTATGTTCCATCAAATAAGAGAGCTTCATTTGTGGAGAGAGCCATTTGTCCACCCATTTCTTTAGAGTCTACCTTCCAGTGTTTAAACTGTGCTGAAGGAACACGCTCTTATACCAATTGTTGAAACACAGACTTACACTAAGAGGGGGGGGGTGTTGTGAATCAATGTCTGGAACTTTTGACTGTTTTCACACTTTCATAGATTAATTGAATAAGATATATGCAGCTCAATTAATTATTCATAAACATGTATAACACAAATTGTATGAAGTAGATAAAACATCTTTCTTTTATTTATTTATCTTGAATGAATACAAATAAAATCAATCATGTGTTGTGAATCAATGTCTGGAACTTTTGACTGTTTTCACACTTTCATAGATTAATTGAATAAGATATATGCAGCTCAATTAATTATTCATAAACATGTATAACACAAATTGTATGAAGTAGATAAAATATCTTTCTTTTATTTATTTATCTTGAATGAATACAAATAAAATCAATCATTTAATATCTTCAACTTCAACCTGAATATGAGATATCCAACTCTCTGATACAACACCCAACTTGTAGTTCTCATATACAACTGAGAAATGAGGAATCCAACCCTCATAACAAGACCAAGCTTGTTGATCTCAAATCCAACTGAGATGTGAGGAATACAACCCTTATAACAAGACTTAGCTTGTAAACAGGCACCAACCTGATAGAATGAAATTTCAGTCAATCCATTATATATATATATATATATATATATCCACTAAGACACATTCTTTTCACCACACTTTTCTCTTTATATAATCTTCCAACATGTATATATTGAATCCATGTGTCTTTTCATTATATAACAATGCACCTCTTCAGTTAATTAATTCTAAGTATTTTGTCATTAAGACTTTTATTTCTTTTAACTAAAAAGACTTCAAATCCTTTATAGTCTTAATTTGGATTTATTCTTTTCTCTTTAGTTTCTTATTATAGATTTATTAATTTCTGTAGATAAGTGTTTTCGTCAAACTATTTCTGTCCAAATGAATGCGGGCTTAAGACCACGATTTTATTAACCTTATTGCATCTTCTCTTTCCTTATTCTTTTACACCGGACCTCTACCTTATCTTATGATTGGTGGTACATCAATACCATATGATTTAATTTTTCTTAATCATGACTATGTATTGGTTCATTAGTCTACAAATCTAGAATTGTTGTGAATTCGAGTCTTAATAAATATGCTCTCCCTTCAATCCAAAATTTGTGTGATCAAGAGTTTGAAACCACGAGATTGCCAACTAAGCATTGCCATAAGTTCTAGTGTTGTGCCTTTGATACCTTGAGCACTCACATGAACAACATCATAACCTTGTCCTCTAGGCTTCGACCCTTTGAATCTTTTATCCTTTACCAATCTCTTGTTATTGTCGAAAACATATATTACATAGTGTTACCTTCCAGAGTGGTTACATCTCATGTTGGATAATATAATGGCTAGCATTACTCCAGAAGTTCTCAAAACGACGGTTTGGTCTAATACTTGAACAACTTTGTTGGCTCCAGATCATTTTCAAGCCTTGACGATCGACGATTCCGACTTAATTAGTCAGTGAGATGGATGTCTGTCATTTATTCTGAGATTTCATAGATTCTGGACTACGAGATATTTATGCCTTTTTCTTAATTCCAACTATGCCCGGAGTGGTGAAGTTATATTCCACCGTTTTATATTTCCCTCGTCTCATCCAATGGTCCCAATCAAAAAATGTGTTGTCTCCTTCTTGTTAATGTCTATGCAACTTAATATGTCCGTCTAAACCTTCATCACTGATCTAACCTTATGACGGATGGTTAGATATATACTACCACATTTCTCATTGAACTTTGACTAATTGGATTTTAGATGATCGACGACTCTGACTTAATCTTCAGTTGATATGGATGGTCCTCATTCACTCTAGGACTTTATCAATTTGTGACTTCGAGACTCCAAGTTACTAGAACTCTGAAGTAGTTCAATTCCTCCAGAGTTTTACCTACCGAATAAGTCATAAAACATCGATGAACACTTTTTTCCGGTTAACTCCTCATGCTTACTCTATTCTTCCACTATGCTTGATCAACGGTTGATAATGCTCCCGAAGTAGATCAACAGTTTGCGTTACTTCGCGATTCCGGCCTTCGGTGATTAGCTGATAAAAGAAGCTTGGATATCCCTAAAGTTAGTAATCTTGTAGTGATGGGCTTGCTGAAGTCACTCTTGACGTGGCACTGGATGAGTGGTTGCCACGTGTCACCTTGATTCATGAATTTCGTATACCTAATGTTCCAGCTAGACCTTGACACTTGTCACTAGTTGATTGGGCCACGTGTCATCTTTGTCTTCTGCCACATGTCTCCCTCCTGGATCATGGCTTTGTACTTCATGGCTTCGGTACTTCGTAGCTTCGGGAGTTTTAGTTTTTTTTTTTAGGGGGGGGACTTCTCGTAATCCTGGAGTGATCAACGTCGAACTGATTATTCCTTCCCTCGCACGACGGTTGTTTGGATTTTGTGACTCTAGGGCTTCGACCTTCATATATTCTTGGTTTTTCTAAACTTCTGATCGTCAGAGTAGGTCAATGTCAGAGTTTACCACCTGATCCAATGGATCACATTTCTCCTAAGGAGATATTATACCAATGATCTACATGAGTTCGTTTAATCTGAGACTCCAGGATATTGTGGCTTACCCTGTCCTTCCAGTAAAGTCGATCAGATGGTCGAGAATTCATTTGAAGTCCCTCTTTAATATAATGGCTGGTGGGATTTCATGAGTTCGTGAATTCATGAGTTCGTGCCTATACCTTATATCCAATGTTCATTAGAGTGGCGAAGTTCCATTGTCCCGAAACTTATGCTATCCTTCCTCTTGGATTTGATCAATGGTTCTAAGTGATCTGATGGTTACGATTACTCCCGAATTTTGAATGGATGATTGGATTTCCATGATCCTTCACAAAGGATTCTTCTATGTAGGCTCTGGATCCTACGTGATATGATAGTCTAGGATTTTCTTGGGAACTACATCAATAGACAAGATTCTTCCTTGATTCTTTTGGAGTTTACTGTGGGGATTTCAATCCCGATAACACTTCTGCAATGTTCTCTCCCTTCTGATTTTTCCTTCATCATTTCCAAAGACATTAACATTGCATGCTATTATTCTTTGTAGAATATCCCCACTATATCTCTTGAGATTTAGGAACATAGGATCATTTTTTATCCTATTGTGATCAACAACGATCATGAATTGCTTCTGCCCCAAGGTGATCTTCATTTTCCTATGATTATTGTACATGTTTGACTCATGTTTCCATCAATGAAAACACACAATAAATAATGCCAACAAATTTACCTTCCCACCTACATCACCCTACATGAAATTTATCCCTATGCCACCTACAAATTATCCCCACCCCCTCTCATCTCCTTACCCTCTCCCTACTTAATTTATTTAAGTAATATAGCCTGCAGACATGCAGACACCAATCATCCCTCACTTCCTTACTCACCTCACTCCCCAACCCACCAACCCATCCCCGCATCCTACAAAATACCCCCTCAAGTTTCTCTACCCACAATTTTCCCTCCTCCCCTCTCATCCCATCTCCCATACTTATCCAAATTCTCAAAGCTATTCCAAGGCATTGAAACCAATGAATGAGAATATGACACATGGAAATGAATGAGGTCATGACACATGGAAACTCAACATTGGAGACACGTGGAAACATGAAATTTGAGACATGGCATGATATTATTGGATGAATCATCATGGTGACTGGGCGTGAGGTGGACAACGACAGGATTAAAAAAAATATTATTTTATTCGACAATTTTCCAAGGGTCGAATCCTCCAAGATCCATAATTTCTTCTCTTCTCATGTTTCTTGCTAAGTGTATCAAACAATTAGTATCATATATCATGAAAAATATAATATTTGAATGCATGTGGGATAGACTTTTAAACCAAAAAGTTGAATTGTATGAAGGGAAGCATGAAATTTATCTAAGATCCCACATTTTCCCATCAATTTTGATCAACGGTGGTTGAGTGTTGATCTTGCGAAGGCCATAACTTGAGCTCAAGATCTCAGAATCACTAAAAATTTATACCGTTGGAAAGGTATTTCAACGTAGAATATGGTGGTATAGGTTTAAAGTGATGAAAATGGATACATTTTTCTCATAAATTAAAATATCAGTCAGCTACATTTTTAATGGGCTTGCATGACAACTCAACTTCACGAGCTCATATCTTGAGATCCAGGTGACGAATTTGCACAAAATTTATATTGTTGGAAATATAAGACGATGAAGATCACATAAGAAGTGATTTATATGGATAAAAAGTCGATTATCATTCCCATAAAAGTAAAACACAGTCCTATTTTAAATGGGAATTAAATTGTAAAAATAAAAGTTTATTTAAAATGTTTTATTAAAAAGGGAAAGGGACCCATTTTATATATGTATATATTGATGATATAATTTCATTAATGAGGAATTAATGAGAAACTAATTAAATGGAATGTTTGAAGAAGAAACTTGTACGAGAATTTCAAAAGAGGAAGAAAACCCTAACTACTCAAGTAGTTAGAAAATCTCTTCTTAAAAAGATAAGAGACGCTTCTTCAATGGTTCCAATAAGGAGTATTGTCAGAGGAGTAGGGAAGAATATGAGAGGAAGAAGAATGTACAACCATGGATAAACAACCAAACTTCTAATCAAAAGAAAGAAATCTATATCTTCTCCATTATTTCTATTCTTCTACACCACTTCTCATAGCTTTATGCTTGAATATCAGAGTTGGGCATTGTTGATGTTTGGGCAGCATCATAAAGACATTCTACTAGATTGATAATTAATAATGAGATTATTAAATATTAAGCAATATTATTAATTATAATATTATTATTGTAACAATATATTTATGATATAAAGTATAAATATATATACAATAAAGTATAAAGCATAAAGCATAAACATAAAGTATAAACATATTTATTACCTAAGGGACGCATCTCTTCATGGATGGTCACCATGGTCACCATATGTTCTTTATATATAGAACACTCATCATTGTAATAAGATATTCATACACATACAACATCATCTCTTATGAAAAATCAACATGGTATCAGAGTGGGACCGAGCTTAACTCCCTCACGGGAGGGCCCAGGTAAATGAGAGAGATAAGTGCTGGAAAAAAGCAAAGCATGGGATAGGTGTCTCATGTGGAAATGCACTGTTTATTCTATTTTCATTGGTGACTACATGGAGGAAAAGATCGATTTGATGGTGAAGGAAGCATGCAGAAAAGTACAATTGTACTATAGGTTAAATTTTAAGACTTACTATGTAAGGTGAAGATGCAAGGAAATGACTACACCTTTGGTACCAAATTTGAAGTTGTTGCATGACATGACTTCAGAGACTATGGATGTTACTTTATATAGGAATATGGTTTGTGACATACCATGAGTTTGGGTTATATGGAATTTGGATTCATATTGGGTCGACAGTATTCCTAATCGGAAGAGTACTTCAACATATTGCTTCAGTCTAGGCTCCAGTATAGTTTCATGGAGAAGCAGGAAGAAGTGGTGGGTAACACTCAGTACGGCTAAGGCAGAGTATGTGGAAGAATGTGTAGCAAGGCACGAAGCAATGTGTCTTTGGAAATTGATGACTATTGGACTAAATTTGACTTGTAGGTAAGACCTACAAGAAGAGGATGATGAGACTTGTTCTGGAGGAAAAGTGATGAAGTCAACATGTTGAAGATTCAGTTGATATTCAATTCTTGAGAGGGAGATAGACAATTAGTTCTAGAGGGATATGGGTACTACTATAAGGAGTAGGAGGCTCCACCATATGTAGGAAGCAATCATGTGTGGCGCTCAATATGGATGAAGCTGAGTATTTAGCATCATGTGCAGTAGCAGTGTGGCTTCGAGAAATTTTGTATCGGTTATTTGGTCTCAGACTGGAGGCGACCTACATTTGGTGTGACAACCCGTAGTTTATGATAGGTCGAAGCATATTGAGATAATATATTACTATATTAGGGATATAATGCACAAGGGAGAAGTGAGGCTCCGGTTCTCATGACTACATAGGATCAAGTTGCGGACGTGTTTACCAAGCCGTTGTTAATGATGAAGTTTGAGTACTTTAGGGACAAGCTTGGCGTGGTCCCTATTTAGAGGGAGTGTTCTTATCCAACATGAAAAAGAGATGGCACTGAGACAAGAGTGCACATGATTAGGTATTGATGCAATTTAGGGAGTGGATGTCCTGGGGACATGTTGTAGCTATTGAGAGCTACCCATAGACCTTGGTTGCATTGGGTGAAGTCATGTTCTCACTGAGACATGTGGAACTCGTCCATAATGAAAAAGGGTTGGCATTGAGTGTTCTCATCCAACATTAAAAAGGGTTGGCACTGAGAAAGGGTTGGCACTGAGACAGGAGTGCACATGATCAGGTACTGATGCATCACAGGAAGTGGATGTCCTGGGGACATGTTGTATCTATTGAGATATACCCACAGACCTTGGTTGCATGGGGTGAAGTGTAAGTTCTAAACCTGCGAAGTAAAGAAATGCATATAGATTCTTAAGCAATACATAAATTAATCAATGGCTCATACACAGAGTACACAAAGATTTTTACCGGAAACCTTGAACCGGGAAAACCTTTCTTATTTTCATTATATCAAATTTCACTATTCACCATACAATATATACAATGTTTTTAGGTATTCTGTAGATACCAAAACCCTAATCCCTTAATCCAGGATTAATTTACAAATCAGCTAAAAATAGCAAAATTCGCTATAGGGATCGTCAGACGCAATTGTCGCATCTGACGCACCCGCACACACACACATGCAAAGAATATAACACATACCCAACATTCTCCCACTTGTTGTTTTATTTTCATCCAGGGGTCTAGGGGATTATATAGTCAACAATCCAGGGAAGCAATGCCCATTGTTACTCTACACCAAGAGAACATTTATGTGCTCATAGACTTTGTCAATGAATCTGCAACCTTCTTCAAAGTGTCAACCTTTTCCAGCAACACCTTCTTTTCCTCAACCATGTCTCTCACAAAGTGATACTGAACATCAATATGCTTTGTCTTTGAATGATAAGCTGAGTTCTTTTCCAAGAATATTGCACTCTGACTGTCACAGTCTAATCTCACTGCTTGTTGTACCAACCCAATACCTGAACACAATCTTTGTAACCATACTGCTTCCTTGCTTGCATGAGTGGCTGCCATGTATTCAACTTCTGTAGTTGAGAGTGCCACTACAACATGTATTTTGCTCATCCAACTAATTGCTCCTCCAAATAGGTTAAACACATACCCACTTGTAGATCTTTTGCGATCCAAATCTCCAGCCCAGTCTGCATCAACAAAGTCATGTATGTCCACCACTCTGTCCAATCCCGGTCTTCCTTGGTAGCACAATCCATAACTGGTGGTGCCATGAAGATACCTGAAGACCCTCTTTACTGCTATCCAATGCTCCTTCCCTGGTTTTGACATATACCTGCTCAAAACTCCCACTGCATGTGCAATGTCTGGTCTAGTACAAACCATTGCATAC
>ML796186.1:131143-143951 GCA_009831015.1 Picea engelmannii
TCTAGGTGAAGGGATCGTCAGACGCAGTTGTCGTATCTGACGCACCCACACACACACACATGCAAAGAATATAACACATACCCAACATGAAGTCATGTTGCACTATGGATATTTGAGGGCTGATACCAAGACAGGAGTTCACATGATCAGGTATTGATGCATTGCAGTAAGTGGATGTCCTTGGGACATGTTGTAGCTCTTGATAGCTACCCACAGACCTTGGTTGCATGGGGTGAAGTCATGTTGCACTATGGATATCCGAGGATGTATATATACACATGTTCAACAGTCAATGGATGTGAGCTTGTGTGGCATCATACTTTGAGTCTGTGTCTCATGGAAGTGACACTTGGTTTAGAAGGGAGAAATGAGGCTCCAATATGGTGCAAAAGGGAGCAGTGAGGCTCCAATATGTGGATATCGATGAGAAGGTTGTGGATGTGCTGACAAAGCCATTATCAAGGATGAAGTTTGAGTACGTCAGGGGAAATCTTAGTGTAGTCCCTCTTCAGAGGGAGTGATGTATTCAAATGTTATCGTAGGGTAGTGGATGTCATGATGACATGTTGTAGCCATTGGAGAGATACCCACCGAACCTAGATGCAAGTTGAAGAGATGAGGTATCGATGTTATTGCAAGGTATTGGATGTCATGCATAAGATATCTAAGTTTTATGTGGGAAATTGGATAGTCTCATGATGACATGTTGTAGCTATTGGAGAGATACCCACTAGCCCTAGATGCATGCTGTGAAGTCACAAGGGTGGACATGATGAGGCACAAATGCATTGTAAGGTAGTGGATGTCCTGGGAACATGTGTAGTTATTTGAGAACTACCCATAGGCCTTAGATGCATTGGCTGTGAATTCACAAGGGTGCATATGATGAAGTACATATTCATTGCGACGTAATGGATGTCATGGTGACATGTTGAAGCTATTTGAGAGATACCCACAGGTAATATTCAAAGGTAATCTTCAGAGGTAATCTTGGCATAATGTAGAATGACTCCCTCATTGAGAAGGAGTGTTGATGTTTGGGTAACATCAAAAAGACATTCTACTAGATTGATAATTAATAATGAGATTATTAATTATTAAGCAGTATTGTTAATTATAATATTATTATTGTAATAATATATTTATGATATAAAGTATAAATATATATACAATAAAGTATAAAGCATAAAACATAAATATAAAGTATAAATATATTGATTACCCAAGGGACGCATCTCTTCATGGATGGTCACCATATGTTTTTTTATATATAGAACACTCATCATTGTAATAAGATATTCATACACATGCAATATCATCTCTTATGAAAAATCAACAGGCACAAGGCTGAGTTGTTGAGTGTTTTTTCTTTTATTCTTCTACAGACTTTTCTTGTATGATCATGGAGTATTTTCAACCACATACATAACTGCCAAAACTTTTGTAATGAAGAACATTTTTCATGAATAAACTCCATAAATAATTTCTCCAGGGTTGATCTTGACTGTATCTTGTAACTTTGAGTTTTAAGTATGAGATATTTGAGGTTGACCTATCAAATTCTCTTTTGATATTGATAACATTACTCTTTTAAAATTCTTTGAGATGATCAATTCATTTTCTCCTTTTTCTCATGAAGAATATATGGATGCATTTATATATTATTAAAAAGATTGTGTGTGATGTTGATCATAATTAAATTATGATGTTGAAGCCCTCCTTAAATCTTCTATTATTGTAAAAATACTTTTGTTTCACATAAATATCATATTGGTTTATTGAAGAACCAATTTCATATAAATCAAAGCAATAAAGATTTGGGGTTTGATGCCTAAGACTCTCCCTAATCCAAGATATTCAAAGATATATCTTTTATCCAAAGAGGAGAACCACCTCTCTAAAAATGAAGGGGTAATAATGTCCTCATGAGGTTGTTTTTCAGATCTTGACAGATCTGAGCATCAACAAAAGCCTATAAAGAATGTAACTTTTCGTGGTTTTCTCTCTTATTGGGTTTCCACGTAAAATATATGTGTATCGTGACTTTGTGTTGATCTCTATTGACATGCATTTATTTTCATTGCTTATGATTAATTCTTTGATGATTAGTTCAAGTGGTAAAAGAGAAAATATGTTAAAATATGTCCAATATTGATTCATCCCCCCTTCTCAGTATTGTCGAATATTATAACAATTGGTTTTAGAGTGAGGTTCCTTCATAAATATTGACCACTGAAAGGAAGATATCTATAGAAGACATGGATAAAACAAGAAAATTTCACCAAGATTGGAGCACCACAATTTGATGAAACTAATTATGCCTTTTGGAGCACCAGAATGAGAGTATTCCTAATGGCATTAGGTTTTCAAGTATGAAACTCTATAGTGAATGGATACAAAGTACCAACCACTCCCCCAATAGATTCAAATGGAAAAAAAATATTTATGTAAGTAACACCAAAGCAACGAATGCTATATTATTTGGTCTTTCAAGCTTTGAGTTTGTAAAATCCATGCATCATGATTAAGCCAAAGATATTTGGGACAAGCTAAACAACATCAATGAAGGAGATGAAAAGGTGAAGCGAGGCAAACTACAAATACATTGGGCACGGTTTGAAGGATTAAAAATTAAAGAAGATGAATATATTGCAACATACTTTATTAGGGTAGATGAAGTTGTAAATACTATTAGAGGACTTGGTGAACAAATCCAAGAATCTATAATTTTTCAAAATTGTTGTAGTGGGAAAAGCCCCCTATGGACTACACTAGGGTTCAATCATGCAGGCAGAGATAACCGTCTAAAGTCTCCTATTTTTAACAACTGTCCCAAAAATACCCCACATTCATGCATAAAATGAAAAGTATAAGGATCCGGTAGTCATACCTTAAACTCCATGTCTGGTGTCGATCCTTTTGCGTTTAGTCGCTTCTAGACTGCAAGTCTCCTCCCAAGGCTAACTTTCATTCACCAAAAGAAAAAAAAGAAACTATGAATATGCATCTTATATATGAATTAGTGGGTTAAATGTCATAACAAAATGTAAATCAAGCATAAAGATTGAACACATCATATGGCGGGATGAAAAAAGTACTTATTTATATTAATCTCACAAAGTCACTTACAAAAATGAGATCGTTGACTACTCCTCGAAACCTGGGATCCTCTTCACCAAGATCCAACTACTTCAGCATATCCTTCTTCTCTCACATTTCTCTCTAGAGAATGGGCATAGGCTTATGAATAAGGAAAAAGGCAAGAATAGGGAATTCTGGCTCAAAACTCACAATGTGGCTGCAAATTCTTAGGGAAAGGGGGGAAAATGAATGGGCAGAGTTTCATTGTTGCTATGTTTCTCCTTGGAATGAGACCCCAACACCTCCTTTTATATGACAAAAGAATGGTTATTCGGTTGGGTGACGGGCTATAGGTGGTGAATTAGTTGGGAAACTACCCAATAGCCCGTAACCTCAACGAATCCCTTGAAACTTTTTATTTTTTGCAACTTTTGTGGGTATACGCGGGTTGTAAGGGTCCAACTAGCATACGTACGTGGGCAGTAGTGGTGCAAGGCATGTACATCTTCAAAAATTGTGCTTTTAAGAAGAGTTGTTCAATGTTGGCTTGGAAAAACTAGTAAGTAATATGGCCTGATGCCAGGTATGCATGTATGGTAAAATTTAGGGTTATAAAAGATGCCCCCTAATGTGTGAGGTTAGAAGAGCATCTGATGGTCGAAATACATTACAAATCTTCACCAACGTACAAAGCGAGTGAGCCCGGGACCAGAGTTCGGGAGGTGTCATCTACAAAATAACAATTGTCTCACTGAGGTGGGCATACCCATGCTTGAGATGAAATAAATCATGGTTTCCAATCAAATACACTGCAGATCCATGTCATATAACTATATAAAGTGTATCCATGAGAAATACACAACAGATCTACATCTCAAAATCAAATATATACATGTATAGTATCCATATTCAAGAAGCCAATGATGCTTGATGGCTAGAGATGAGGTCTTCAGAGCTCGAGCAAAAATTTCAAGATCTTCAAAACTTGGGTAGGAGTGTAATGTGAGTGTACGAATTCACTACCCAGAGGTATTCAACAGCTCGTCAGGGAACAGACAAGAGGATCTTGGTGATCAGGCAAAGAACTTCATTGATTTTGAATAAGGACTTGATTGGACTTTAGGGATGGTCGGGCATGAGGTCAAGAGACAAACTGCAAAAAGGTCAACTCAAGTTGGGTAAAACTTTCCTTGGACAATAGCATGATTGATGATCAGACTCAGGAAGCAAGACATTGACATAAGTTCACGATGCAGGAGGCAACACAAACTCTCCATATATTTGGAAGGATAACCAAATGGAGGAGGACACAACTCTATGTTACGAGAACAACTTCCTAAGGTCATATTAAATCCAAAATCTTGACGAACAAATGGAAGGATGTGCTTTTTCCAAGGGTGACTCATTATGCTTCCATAAAAAGAAAATACTTTTCCCATCCTCTTTTTGGGGTATATTTGATTTTTTTGTATTTTTCAATATTTTGGAGTGCTTGAAAAAGAATAAAAGAATGCTACGTTACAAAGGAGGAAATGAGTGTCACAATCATACTAGGTCAAAGAGCAAGGAACACACTAATGCTCATATCAAGGAGACATGTGCAGGAAAAAGGACACTAGGGAAAATTCCTCCATGGGTCAAGGTGTTAGATCGCAGAGGCAAAGTGCTACAAGGATTGTGTTTAAGGAATGCTTCAAAGGTTTAGTTGAGAGAAACATGGAGCCGACATTAGGCCAAAAACACAGGAATGAAAATGTGATTAGAAGGACACGATAAAACCCACTTCGATGTATTTTTTTACGAGCCAAGAGAAGGTAAGCTCGGTGGTTTTTCATTTTTAGAGAGTCTAAAAAAACATAAAAGAAGACTCCATTGGGGTTCCTTTTTCGAAGATAGTCTAGTCGGTTCGAAAAAAGGGGTAAACTAGCACCGAAAAGACGTCTATTCAAAACCATTTTAACGAGTGTGACAAAGACAAGATCACTTGACAATTTTTTCAATTTAAGGAATCTGAAAAGAGATTAACTATGGACTCGCTACTTTTTTCTAGATTTAGTCTCCTTAGCCTGAAAAAAGTGAAATTTACTGAGGAGAAATCTCTCGACGAGACGAATCTTCTGAGGTGTAACTTTTTCCTCCTTAATCTACAAGCCAGAAAAAGGGGTAAACTCATGCCAGTAGATGTTTTTATGAACCAATTAACGAGTGTGAAAGAACAAGGTCACTCGACGATCTTTTCAATTTTAATGAGTCTAAAAAAAGATTAACTATGGACTCCATAAAGGACATTCTTTTGGACTAGTTTAACAAGTGTGAAGGAACAAGGTCACTCAACTATATTTTCAGTTTTAGGGAGTCAGAAAAGAGCTTAAATATGGACTCCATGGGGGTTCCTTTTTCATAAATTTAGTCCCTCGGGCTCAAAAAAGGGGTAAAATTATACCTGAGAATACTCTTGTAGCGAACCAAAGTTCCTATAGTGTACCTTTGTTCATACAATTGACCATCTGGACCAAAAAAGGGTAAACTACCGCCAGGCAGACGTGCTTTGAAATTTTAGTTTGGCGAGCATGAAGGACAACAAGATCGCTTGACAATATTTTCATATTTAGAGGGTCTGAAAAGGGCTTAGAAGAATACCCTTTTTTTGGGAGTCCCGAGGGTGAGGCCAAGAGTGATGACATATCAGACATGTGAAGGCTCAAACTCATAATCAGGACAAGACTAACAAGGAATCCCAAGCCTAAAGTCATTAACGACGGTATGGACACCAAAATGCAACCAGGATCTACTTAGGGCATCCATGTGGAGGTAGGCTCTACCACTAAATTGTGACACTTCTAGAGAAGCAATGATGGTTATGTGTCACAATTCGGTGGGATCGATCCTATGGTAAATTGAAAAAGACAATGTGATGCAAGAAGTGGAGGTGGAGTCCTAACTTAGATGCACAAAGTTGGAAAAAATGACTTTTTACTAAAAGACCTTAAAAGTGATCCATCTCTCAAAAGGTTTTCCCAAACCAAAAGTAAAGTGTATCGTAACATCCAATGAGAAACTCAAGAACCACGTTAAATGATTTTAAAGCTAGAAAAAACGACAAAAGGGGTAAGAAAAAATGACAAAAAGGGCCAAAAAGGTCTATAAATAGAAGTTGGCAGCTCATTATCACCATTGCAAATTGAGAATTGACCAAAAAGCCAAAAACACCCATTTGTTAAAGAAGTTGATTCTTGGAGCTTCAATGGACGAAACGAACTTCCGCTTGGACCAAGTAAGTACAAACTAGCTCCTATTGCATTTCCATGCTTTCCTTTTTCATTAGTATTAGTTTTTTAGGGGGCGCACACCTTTAAAAAAGGTCGGCCCTACGTGTACGCGGGATATCCTAGGACAACCCACGTATCCTTGCGGGAAAAAAAAAAGTTTCCCATGTGCATACGCGACTGTGTCCAATACAACCAGGATACACCCTCAAAAATATGGAAAAAATAAAAATGCAATCATTAACTCTCCTTTGAACTTGTCATTTTGCAGAATGTACGTCCATTGGAGAGAGAGGGAGCATGAGGACATTGATCTAATAGTCAATGAGGACCCTGCAACTATGGCCGCATTGAGACAATGTGGTTTGTGGAATTTCTTCCGATGTCCATTCATGAGAGCACAATCCAAGATGTTGAATTCCTTGGTAAAATATTGGCATCCTGACGCTGAGGCATTTATGCTCAAGGGGAAGTCATTGACATTTACTTTCTGACTGGCCTCTCGAGGAGGGGTGAACCAGTCAACTTGCATGCTTTTCCCCCCGGGCCTCACAACATCGCAGAGCTGATTGGACTCCATTGCAAGGCTAGAACTAAGAAAGTAGGTTCTCAGGTGCCAATTAACAAGATTACCAACCTATCACTCAAAGTGATAGTTTTACTCATTGGGCGGATCACTGGATCCATGGTTTTACATCAGGCCTCTTGGGCGCACATGCATTGTGCAATTCAATGATTGAATGCATGGATATTTGATTAGAGAACGACCATGCTAGACTGCATGAAGAGACAACCCACTGAGTGTCATGGGCGGGACAACCAAAACTTTGGATTTGGGACCATTTTGTGCTCATTCTTCTACGAGATATTCCCCAGTTTCAGTCCATGAGAGACATTGCGAGGGTATGTGGCCTCCCTCCTAGCAGTGTGTAGATGGGCAACATTGTTGCTGCCGCAGGGGGGAGGAAGGACCATAGAGGCCTTCGACGATGCATTTTTTGACTAGTGAACATGGCAGATTCCAATGATAGATGACTACCTCTATGTCGGGATCAACTTTTCCAGGGACCCGAACATGCCCATACCTCCCGGAGAAGAGCGAGGAGAGATAGGTACGTTTTTTTTGTTAATGTTATTTAATTTTCTTTTTTCTTTTTATATATATCATTTTTTATGGGAATCAGAGTATCTAACAACTATGTATCTGTTTATGTATATATGTGGGGCTAGTGCATCCAACAGACTTCTCGAGGACCAGGCAACGTACTTGACCAGAGGCAGTACCATCCACAGCCACCGCACCAGCAGCAACAACAGGGGGACCTCTAGCCGGAGAGGATGAGAGAGTTTTGAGATGGGTAGAGCGGAACCTCACCGTTCTCACTCGTGCAGTCCCTATGATAGAGATCGAGGATCTCCCACCATCAATGGAACCTCACGTGGTTGGGGTGCCATGGACCTGGGTCCAACTCTTTTAACATTTGACAAACGTTGTAGTTCACTATGGCAGGGCCAACAAGCCCCACCCTTAGCTTAGGATGGACTACTTACATGCTGAAGGCACTTTCCGTATGTTTTTGAGGGCATAAGTCCTGTGATGTGTACTTGATATGTATTTTTTGAGGTGCTTGCACCCACTTATGTACTCTAAGACTTTCTATATATATATATATATATATATATATATATATATATATATATATATGCGTATTTACATATTTTCTATCTTATGGATTATATTTATTTACAAATGTATTTACATGTTTATGTGTGTGTTTTTTCTTACATGTGTGCAATATGCCAATCTAATACTTGATTAGCTAGAGTATCTATCATTTGATTCAATCTCTGTTGGCATGGGGGTAGACCCAGGGTTCAATGCTTCAACAACACACCAATAAAACCCTAACTACCAACCCTTTGGGAAACATATGCGAAGCAGATGAAGTCTCACTCGAGGTAGAGGCATGGGTGGTTGCAGGACTCAAGTGTCTACAACCTAACTGCAACACAAATTTGTGATTACAACACTTAACCGAGCACTTAGAAGTTAACATTCATTAATATTTAACCCTTGTTCACATCACAGATTGAAATCCTAGTTACATGGTAGCGCAGTATTCAAAAAGATCTAATACATCCTACACTTAGCACATATAAATAGATCAGATCTAGCATTTATTCACATTACTAAGAACTAAGCTATCATATCAAATGCATATAACATATATCATTGCACTAAGCATACATCACATCAATAACATAACAATTATAATGCACAAAGTAACCACAACACAGGATATACGTGGTTCACCCAATGTGGGGCTACGTCCACCAACTCTTATCTTCTTTATTGTCTTATTTCAATATTATACAAGCACAGAGCCACAAGAACCCACTCTGCATAGGACAGGAGATCTGTGCATGCCTCACCAGATCCTCCTTCCTCAAGCTAGATTCAAGCACAAAGCCTTCTTACAATCACTTGCACTTAGCTCTACAAGTTCTTAAGAAACAATATGCACGAAGCATCCACAACTATTCACACTTAGCTGACCAACCACATTACACACTTAGGTCTCCCTTACATCACCTAGCTTTCTATTTATACATTACAAACAGGCCTAAACACAGGTAAACCCATGGGCCAACATCCCATACCCGTTACATAAACCCTAATCTCAAAACTTCCTTAAAAAGGGGCCAAGATCCCACGATCTCCGCTTAAACTTACGCTCTGCCTTCGACCAGCCTGTCAAAGTCCCAAAAATGGTCAATCATGACCAAGGTTCTCCAAAACTTGGTTAAGGGCCAACAATCTCCTAGGAACATGGATATACACAATGTAATCAAAACAATGTTCTAAGAGACGTACCCTAAGGAATCGTCGATGTAGAGTAGGATCATAAACATGATAAACCCCTTTTAACTAGGACACAACCAATTGTGCATCTAAGTAGACCCGGAAGTAAGAGATACCATGCGACAAGGCTTCATGAAGTAAGTCTATTACTGCACTATATTCGACAACATTGTTTGTGGCGTCATCTAAAAAAATACCTCCAGAAGATAACAACTGTCCTTGAGGTGAGAAGATCACCCAAGCTACGGAAGCAAGCCTCCGAGTGTGTCGGCTAGCACCATCGGTGAACCCAACAAACACCTATTATTCACTTCACATTTTCTGCAATGAAAAAGATGACATCAAAATGACACGTCCATAAAAAAAGGACAAAACAAAACTGTATAAGAACTATACATATATACAAGAAATCACCCAAGGCGACCCTCCTACGAGTAATACTTCTTGAGATAGAGCCAATTTATAGGATCCACTAAAGCGTTCCCTTCAAAATAAACCAAACAATAAGTGGCCTTATTTAATACCTCCTTCACGATGAAAGGTCTGAACCACATGGGTTTGAACTTGCCTACCCCTAGGGGATCCTCATAGACCAGGACAAGGTCGCCTTCGGAGAAAATTCGAGGACGTATGGACCGATCGTACTGACACTTGAGTCTTTTCTTGTGAGACTCATTAGCCAAGGCTGCATCACATCATTTCTCATTGAGCTACTCGAGATATAATAAGTGTTCCTCAAGCGGTGAATTATGGCAATAATTATACTGCCAACTTAAGAGATGGGATCTGACATTCTATAGGCAAGACTTCTTCCAACCCATAAATGAGTTGAAAAGGTGAGAAATCGGTGGCAGTCTTTACAGACATTCAGTAGGCCCACAGTGCCGAGTACAACATCAAATGCCAATTTGACTTGGCTGAATTGATCATTCGTTGCAAAATAGTCTTGAGGGACTTATTCATAGCTTCCACCTGACCATTCTCTTGTGGGTAATAAGGTGATGATTTTTCTTGCCTCAACCCTAGCTTTGACGTTAACTCAGACATCATTTTGTTTTGAAAGTGACTTCCATGTTCAGTGACAATCTCCTTCGGGACATCGAACATTGATATTATCTGATTAAGCAAGAAGAGAGTTGTTGTCTCACCATCATCTTTGAACATTGGCATAGCTTCGACCCACTTTGTAAAGTAGTCTACTGTTACAATGATATAACGGTGCCCCGTGGCTGAAGGGGGTTGGCATGTGGTATAATAAATCCCCCATTTAGTGAAGGGGCCAACTATCATGACGGGAAACATAGGAGTGGGGTGTGCCCTCATCTCCTGAGAGAGGATCTGACACCGGTGTCACTTTTTGACTGATTCAACGCAATCCTTGATTAACGTCGGCCAACAGTAACCGAATTGTAGAATATTTTGGGTTGTTTCCAACCTAGAAAAATGACCACCACATGCTCTAGTGTGGTAGTCATTAAGCACGAGTTTTGCATCTTCATGAGTGAGGCACCGATGAAGGATGAAATCTACACCTTGAAGATACAAAGTGTCCTCGGGTATGAGATAGGTTTTTACCTAATGGAATATATGTTGACGCTCATCATGAGAAGCAGAGGCAGGGCACTTCAAAGTCTAGAGATAGACTAGTATATCTCCATACTAGGGGTCCGAAGATGAAATAAAAAAAATATCTCCTTTAATCGGTGATTCTTCAGGCGTAAGATCACCTAACTTGACCAAAAATTATGAGATAAGTTCTATAAATACCACAGAATTTTTATATTTCGCAGAAACAAAATCTAAGTCAAATTCCTAGAGGATAAAAATCCATCTACTGATCTTTCCGTCGATTACACGTCGTGTCAACACATATTGGAATGGATTCACAATGGAAATGACGGTGGTCTTGCGAAACATGATATAGTGACGGAACCACTGGACAACATGTACTGCTACCAATGCAAGTTTCTCAACATCGGAGTAGTTGAGTTCTGGTCCAACCAGACCTCAACTTAGGTAATAAATCACATGTTCTTCAAGTATATCTTCCTCTTGAACCAAGACCATACCGATGGTCGACTTTGTCATGGCCAAATACAATAAGAAATATTTATTATAATTGGGTGGTCGAAGTAGAGGGGTAGACGTGAGGGAACGTTTCAACACTTCGAAAGAGAGTTGAGAGGATTCATCCCATTGGAAAGGGACTCCCTTCTTCAGTAAATTCATAAACCCTTTAGTGATCTCAACATAGTTTGTGATAAAACACCGAAGAAAATTGGTTTTTCCCTGTAAACTCTGAATCTGGGGGATTGTGCACGGGGGAGGAAATTGAACTATCACCTCAACCTTTAGAGGATTGATCATAATCCCTATTTTTGAAACTATAAAACCTAAAAGATTTCCCAACATCACACAAAAACTGCATTTGTTTGGATTCAAGAAAATCTGATAGTAGCAACATCTTTCAAAGATAAGTCGGAGGTGCCTGGGATGATCATCTCTCTTTCGAGATAGTGATGATAAATCATTGAGATAAGCCTCAGATATGTGTTTGAGATCGTGGAAAGAAAAAGACATGGCTCGCTGAAAGGTGGCTCCAACATTTTGAGGCCAAAAAGGCATCTTCCGATAAGAAAATGTACCCCATGGACAGATAAAAGTTGTTTTATGCTGGTCCTCGGGCTTAATCTATATCTGATTGTATCCCGAAAAACCATCCATGAAAGAGAAGACCTCACAACCCGCACATTCATCGACAATCTGTTCAATGAATTGGGTGGGGAAATTATCCTTTGAACAAGCCTTGTTCAAATCATGGAAGTCCGTACATACACGAATGGTTCCCTGCTTTTTGTTGATTGGAATGGGATTTGACACCCATTGAGTCAACTGAACGGGGTAGATGAAACCAACTTTGAGTAGTTTCCCTACTTCAGCCTTGATAAGTGCTGCTTTCCGAGGATTAATCAAACAAATCTTCTGCCGTACCGTCTTGGCGTCAGGGTAAGTCGTTATTTCATGTTCAACAATTCTTGGATCAATGCCTCGAATTTCCTCGTAAGACCAAGAAAAAATGTCATGAAATTATTTAAATAAATATTTATAGACTTGAATCTCCTCGGGGGAGCATTTCTCTTTGACAAAGACATTCTCCATGATGCCAAAGGTTCTGGAGATGTCGATAGGTATATTTTTAGCGACGGTTTCTATATTACCCTTAGCATAAACTATGTGCATAGCCAGAGGATTAATAGGACATGACCTATCTCTAGTCATAGTCAACACGAATTCACCTGCCTCAATTCTTCGTAAGTCCAGGAGAAAATAAGATCTCTGATGGAGATCATCCCAGGGTTTGTCTGGACTAGTCAATGCCTCTATAATTACCTCGTCAGAGGGGAAGACCAAGTCTAAGGAATAGGTAGTGGCGAGTGAACCTTGAGCCCAGGTAGGCTCGAAAACTGGATCTATGCAAGATACCAGATATATAAAATATGCAGAACAGAAATGAAATGCTAGAAATGACAGAATAACAATAAAATATCCAGCATAATCTTCACAATACACAGAAATGATATACGAAATAGCAACAGAA
>ML796186.1:144001-196682 GCA_009831015.1 Picea engelmannii
TTCAAAGGTAATCTTCAGAGGTAATCTTGGCATAATGTAGAATGACTCCCTCATTGAGAAGGAGTGTTGATGTTTGGGTAACATCAAAAAGACATTCTACTAGATTGATAATTAATAATGAGATTATTAATTATTAAGCAGTATTGTTAATTATAATATTATTATTGTAATAATATATTTATGATATAAAGTATAAATATATATACAATAAAGTATAAAGCATAAAACATAAATATAAAGTATAAATATATTGATTACCCAAGGGACGCATCTCTTCATGGATGGTCACCATATGTTTTTTTATATATAGAACACTCATCATTGTAATAAGATATTCATACACATGCAATATCATCTCTTATGAAAAATCAACAGGCACAAGGCTGAGTTGTTGAGTGTTTTTTCTTTTATTCTTCTACAGACTTTTCTTGTATGATCATGGAGTATTTTCAACCACATACATAACTGCCAAAACTTTTGTAATGAAGAACATTTTTCATGAATAAACTCCATAAATAATTTCTCCAGGGTTGATCTTGACTGTATCTTGTAACTTTGAGTTTTAAGTATGAGATATTTGAGGTTGACCTATCAAATTCTCTTTTGATATTGATAACATTACTCTTTTAAAATTCTTTGAGATGATCAATTCATTTTCTCCTTTTTCTCATGAAGAATATATGGATGCATTTATATATTATTAAAAAGATTGTGTGTGATGTTGATCATAATTAAATTATGATGTTGAAGCCCTCCTTAAATCTTCTATTATTGTAAAAATACTTTTGTTTCACATAAATATCATATTGGTTTATTGAAGAACCAATTTCATATAAATCAAAGCAATAAAGATTTGGGGTTTGATGCCTAAGACTCTCCCTAATCCAAGATATTCAAAGATATATCTTTTATCCAAAGAGGAGAACCACCTCTCTAAAAATGAAGGGGTAATAATGTCCTCATGAGGTTGTTTTTCAGATCTTGACAGATCTGAGCATCAACAAAAGCCTATAAAGAATGTAACTTTTCGTGGTTTTCTCTCTTATTGGGTTTCCACGTAAAATATATGTGTATCGTGACTTTGTGTTGATCTCTATTGACATGCATTTATTTTCATTGCTTATGATTAATTCTTTGATGATTAGTTCAAGTGGTAAAAGAGAAAATATGTTAAAATATGTCCAATATTGATTCATCCCCCCTTCTCAGTATTGTCGAATATTATAACAATTGGTTTTAGAGTGAGGTTCCTTCATAAATATTGACCACTGAAAGGAAGATATCTATAGAAGACATGGATAAAACAAGAAAATTTCACCAAGATTGGAGCACCACAATTTGATGAAACTAATTATGCCTTTTGGAGCACCAGAATGAGAGTATTCCTAATGGCATTAGGTTTTCAAGTATGAAACTCTATAGTGAATGGATACAAAGTACCAACCACTCCCCCAATAGATTCAAATGGAAAAAAAATATTTATGTAAGTAACACCAAAGCAACGAATGCTATATTATTTGGTCTTTCAAGCTTTGAGTTTGTAAAATCCATGCATCATGATTAAGCCAAAGATATTTGGGACAAGCTAAACAACATCAATGAAGGAGATGAAAAGGTGAAGCGAGGCAAACTACAAATACATTGGGCACGGTTTGAAGGATTAAAAATTAAAGAAGATGAATATATTGCAACATACTTTATTAGGGTAGATGAAGTTGTAAATACTATTAGAGGACTTGGTGAACAAATCCAAGAATCTATAATTTTTCAAAATTGTTGTAGTGGGAAAAGCCCCCTATGGACTACACTAGGGTTCAATCATGCAGGCAGAGATAACCGTCTAAAGTCTCCTATTTTTAACAACTGTCCCAAAAATACCCCACATTCATGCATAAAATGAAAAGTATAAGGATCCGGTAGTCATACCTTAAACTCCATGTCTGGTGTCGATCCTTTTGCGTTTAGTCGCTTCTAGACTGCAAGTCTCCTCCCAAGGCTAACTTTCATTCACCAAAAGAAAAAAAAGAAACTATGAATATGCATCTTATATATGAATTAGTGGGTTAAATGTCATAACAAAATGTAAATCAAGCATAAAGATTGAACACATCATATGGCGGGATGAAAAAAGTACTTATTTATATTAATCTCACAAAGTCACTTACAAAAATGAGATCGTTGACTACTCCTCGAAACCTGGGATCCTCTTCACCAAGATCCAACTACTTCAGCATATCCTTCTTCTCTCACATTTCTCTCTAGAGAATGGGCATAGGCTTATGAATAAGGAAAAAGGCAAGAATAGGGAATTCTGGCTCAAAACTCACAATGTGGCTGCAAATTCTTAGGGAAAGGGGGGAAAATGAATGGGCAGAGTTTCATTGTTGCTATGTTTCTCCTTGGAATGAGACCCCAACACCTCCTTTTATATGACAAAAGAATGGTTATTCGGTTGGGTGACGGGCTATAGGTGGTGAATTAGTTGGGAAACTACCCAATAGCCCGTAACCTCAACGAATCCCTTGAAACTTTTTATTTTTTGCAACTTTTGTGGGTATACGCGGGTTGTAAGGGTCCAACTAGCATACGTACGTGGGCAGTAGTGGTGCAAGGCATGTACATCTTCAAAAATTGTGCTTTTAAGAAGAGTTGTTCAATGTTGGCTTGGAAAAACTAGTAAGTAATATGGCCTGATGCCAGGTATGCATGTATGGTAAAATTTAGGGTTATAAAAGATGCCCCCTAATGTGTGAGGTTAGAAGAGCATCTGATGGTCGAAATACATTACAAATCTTCACCAACGTACAAAGCGAGTGAGCCCGGGACCAGAGTTCGGGAGGTGTCATCTACAAAATAACAATTGTCTCACTGAGGTGGGCATACCCATGCTTGAGATGAAATAAATCATGGTTTCCAATCAAATACACTGCAGATCCATGTCATATAACTATATAAAGTGTATCCATGAGAAATACACAACAGATCTACATCTCAAAATCAAATATATACATGTATAGTATCCATATTCAAGAAGCCAATGATGCTTGATGGCTAGAGATGAGGTCTTCAGAGCTCGAGCAAAAATTTCAAGATCTTCAAAACTTGGGTAGGAGTGTAATGTGAGTGTACGAATTCACTACCCAGAGGTATTCAACAGCTCGTCAGGGAACAGACAAGAGGATCTTGGTGATCAGGCAAAGAACTTCATTGATTTTGAATAAGGACTTGATTGGACTTTAGGGATGGTCGGGCATGAGGTCAAGAGACAAACTGCAAAAAGGTCAACTCAAGTTGGGTAAAACTTTCCTTGGACAATAGCATGATTGATGATCAGACTCAGGAAGCAAGACATTGACATAAGTTCACGATGCAGGAGGCAACACAAACTCTCCATATATTTGGAAGGATAACCAAATGGAGGAGGACACAACTCTATGTTACGAGAACAACTTCCTAAGGTCATATTAAATCCAAAATCTTGACGAACAAATGGAAGGATGTGCTTTTTCCAAGGGTGACTCATTATGCTTCCATAAAAAGAAAATACTTTTCCCATCCTCTTTTTGGGGTATATTTGATTTTTTTGTATTTTTCAATATTTTGGAGTGCTTGAAAAAGAATAAAAGAATGCTACGTTACAAAGGAGGAAATGAGTGTCACAATCATACTAGGTCAAAGAGCAAGGAACACACTAATGCTCATATCAAGGAGACATGTGCAGGAAAAAGGACACTAGGGAAAATTCCTCCATGGGTCAAGGTGTTAGATCGCAGAGGCAAAGTGCTACAAGGATTGTGTTTAAGGAATGCTTCAAAGGTTTAGTTGAGAGAAACATGGAGCCGACATTAGGCCAAAAACACAGGAATGAAAATGTGATTAGAAGGACACGATAAAACCCACTTCGATGTATTTTTTTACGAGCCAAGAGAAGGTAAGCTCGGTGGTTTTTCATTTTTAGAGAGTCTAAAAAAACATAAAAGAAGACTCCATTGGGGTTCCTTTTTCGAAGATAGTCTAGTCGGTTCGAAAAAAGGGGTAAACTAGCACCGAAAAGACGTCTATTCAAAACCATTTTAACGAGTGTGACAAAGACAAGATCACTTGACAATTTTTTCAATTTAAGGAATCTGAAAAGAGATTAACTATGGACTCGCTACTTTTTTCTAGATTTAGTCTCCTTAGCCTGAAAAAAGTGAAATTTACTGAGGAGAAATCTCTCGACGAGACGAATCTTCTGAGGTGTAACTTTTTCCTCCTTAATCTACAAGCCAGAAAAAGGGGTAAACTCATGCCAGTAGATGTTTTTATGAACCAATTAACGAGTGTGAAAGAACAAGGTCACTCGACGATCTTTTCAATTTTAATGAGTCTAAAAAAAGATTAACTATGGACTCCATAAAGGACATTCTTTTGGACTAGTTTAACAAGTGTGAAGGAACAAGGTCACTCAACTATATTTTCAGTTTTAGGGAGTCAGAAAAGAGCTTAAATATGGACTCCATGGGGGTTCCTTTTTCATAAATTTAGTCCCTCGGGCTCAAAAAAGGGGTAAAATTATACCTGAGAATACTCTTGTAGCGAACCAAAGTTCCTATAGTGTACCTTTGTTCATACAATTGACCATCTGGACCAAAAAAGGGTAAACTACCGCCAGGCAGACGTGCTTTGAAATTTTAGTTTGGCGAGCATGAAGGACAACAAGATCGCTTGACAATATTTTCATATTTAGAGGGTCTGAAAAGGGCTTAGAAGAATACCCTTTTTTTGGGAGTCCCGAGGGTGAGGCCAAGAGTGATGACATATCAGACATGTGAAGGCTCAAACTCATAATCAGGACAAGACTAACAAGGAATCCCAAGCCTAAAGTCATTAACGACGGTATGGACACCAAAATGCAACCAGGATCTACTTAGGGCATCCATGTGGAGGTAGGCTCTACCACTAAATTGTGACACTTCTAGAGAAGCAATGATGGTTATGTGTCACAATTCGGTGGGATCGATCCTATGGTAAATTGAAAAAGACAATGTGATGCAAGAAGTGGAGGTGGAGTCCTAACTTAGATGCACAAAGTTGGAAAAAATGACTTTTTACTAAAAGACCTTAAAAGTGATCCATCTCTCAAAAGGTTTTCCCAAACCAAAAGTAAAGTGTATCGTAACATCCAATGAGAAACTCAAGAACCACGTTAAATGATTTTAAAGCTAGAAAAAACGACAAAAGGGGTAAGAAAAAATGACAAAAAGGGCCAAAAAGGTCTATAAATAGAAGTTGGCAGCTCATTATCACCATTGCAAATTGAGAATTGACCAAAAAGCCAAAAACACCCATTTGTTAAAGAAGTTGATTCTTGGAGCTTCAATGGACGAAACGAACTTCCGCTTGGACCAAGTAAGTACAAACTAGCTCCTATTGCATTTCCATGCTTTCCTTTTTCATTAGTATTAGTTTTTTAGGGGGCGCACACCTTTAAAAAAGGTCGGCCCTACGTGTACGCGGGATATCCTAGGACAACCCACGTATCCTTGCGGGAAAAAAAAAAGTTTCCCATGTGCATACGCGACTGTGTCCAATACAACCAGGATACACCCTCAAAAATATGGAAAAAATAAAAATGCAATCATTAACTCTCCTTTGAACTTGTCATTTTGCAGAATGTACGTCCATTGGAGAGAGAGGGAGCATGAGGACATTGATCTAATAGTCAATGAGGACCCTGCAACTATGGCCGCATTGAGACAATGTGGTTTGTGGAATTTCTTCCGATGTCCATTCATGAGAGCACAATCCAAGATGTTGAATTCCTTGGTAAAATATTGGCATCCTGACGCTGAGGCATTTATGCTCAAGGGGAAGTCATTGACATTTACTTTCTGACTGGCCTCTCGAGGAGGGGTGAACCAGTCAACTTGCATGCTTTTCCCCCCGGGCCTCACAACATCGCAGAGCTGATTGGACTCCATTGCAAGGCTAGAACTAAGAAAGTAGGTTCTCAGGTGCCAATTAACAAGATTACCAACCTATCACTCAAAGTGATAGTTTTACTCATTGGGCGGATCACTGGATCCATGGTTTTACATCAGGCCTCTTGGGCGCACATGCATTGTGCAATTCAATGATTGAATGCATGGATATTTGATTAGAGAACGACCATGCTAGACTGCATGAAGAGACAACCCACTGAGTGTCATGGGCGGGACAACCAAAACTTTGGATTTGGGACCATTTTGTGCTCATTCTTCTACGAGATATTCCCCAGTTTCAGTCCATGAGAGACATTGCGAGGGTATGTGGCCTCCCTCCTAGCAGTGTGTAGATGGGCAACATTGTTGCTGCCGCAGGGGGGAGGAAGGACCATAGAGGCCTTCGACGATGCATTTTTTGACTAGTGAACATGGCAGATTCCAATGATAGATGACTACCTCTATGTCGGGATCAACTTTTCCAGGGACCCGAACATGCCCATACCTCCCGGAGAAGAGCGAGGAGAGATAGGTACGTTTTTTTTGTTAATGTTATTTAATTTTCTTTTTTCTTTTTATATATATCATTTTTTATGGGAATCAGAGTATCTAACAACTATGTATCTGTTTATGTATATATGTGGGGCTAGTGCATCCAACAGACTTCTCGAGGACCAGGCAACGTACTTGACCAGAGGCAGTACCATCCACAGCCACCGCACCAGCAGCAACAACAGGGGGACCTCTAGCCGGAGAGGATGAGAGAGTTTTGAGATGGGTAGAGCGGAACCTCACCGTTCTCACTCGTGCAGTCCCTATGATAGAGATCGAGGATCTCCCACCATCAATGGAACCTCACGTGGTTGGGGTGCCATGGACCTGGGTCCAACTCTTTTAACATTTGACAAACGTTGTAGTTCACTATGGCAGGGCCAACAAGCCCCACCCTTAGCTTAGGATGGACTACTTACATGCTGAAGGCACTTTCCGTATGTTTTTGAGGGCATAAGTCCTGTGATGTGTACTTGATATGTATTTTTTGAGGTGCTTGCACCCACTTATGTACTCTAAGACTTTCTATATATATATATATATATATATATATATATATATATATATATATATGCGTATTTACATATTTTCTATCTTATGGATTATATTTATTTACAAATGTATTTACATGTTTATGTGTGTGTTTTTTCTTACATGTGTGCAATATGCCAATCTAATACTTGATTAGCTAGAGTATCTATCATTTGATTCAATCTCTGTTGGCATGGGGGTAGACCCAGGGTTCAATGCTTCAACAACACACCAATAAAACCCTAACTACCAACCCTTTGGGAAACATATGCGAAGCAGATGAAGTCTCACTCGAGGTAGAGGCATGGGTGGTTGCAGGACTCAAGTGTCTACAACCTAACTGCAACACAAATTTGTGATTACAACACTTAACCGAGCACTTAGAAGTTAACATTCATTAATATTTAACCCTTGTTCACATCACAGATTGAAATCCTAGTTACATGGTAGCGCAGTATTCAAAAAGATCTAATACATCCTACACTTAGCACATATAAATAGATCAGATCTAGCATTTATTCACATTACTAAGAACTAAGCTATCATATCAAATGCATATAACATATATCATTGCACTAAGCATACATCACATCAATAACATAACAATTATAATGCACAAAGTAACCACAACACAGGATATACGTGGTTCACCCAATGTGGGGCTACGTCCACCAACTCTTATCTTCTTTATTGTCTTATTTCAATATTATACAAGCACAGAGCCACAAGAACCCACTCTGCATAGGACAGGAGATCTGTGCATGCCTCACCAGATCCTCCTTCCTCAAGCTAGATTCAAGCACAAAGCCTTCTTACAATCACTTGCACTTAGCTCTACAAGTTCTTAAGAAACAATATGCACGAAGCATCCACAACTATTCACACTTAGCTGACCAACCACATTACACACTTAGGTCTCCCTTACATCACCTAGCTTTCTATTTATACATTACAAACAGGCCTAAACACAGGTAAACCCATGGGCCAACATCCCATACCCGTTACATAAACCCTAATCTCAAAACTTCCTTAAAAAGGGGCCAAGATCCCACGATCTCCGCTTAAACTTACGCTCTGCCTTCGACCAGCCTGTCAAAGTCCCAAAAATGGTCAATCATGACCAAGGTTCTCCAAAACTTGGTTAAGGGCCAACAATCTCCTAGGAACATGGATATACACAATGTAATCAAAACAATGTTCTAAGAGACGTACCCTAAGGAATCGTCGATGTAGAGTAGGATCATAAACATGATAAACCCCTTTTAACTAGGACACAACCAATTGTGCATCTAAGTAGACCCGGAAGTAAGAGATACCATGCGACAAGGCTTCATGAAGTAAGTCTATTACTGCACTATATTCGACAACATTGTTTGTGGCGTCATCTAAAAAAATACCTCCAGAAGATAACAACTGTCCTTGAGGTGAGAAGATCACCCAAGCTACGGAAGCAAGCCTCCGAGTGTGTCGGCTAGCACCATCGGTGAACCCAACAAACACCTATTATTCACTTCACATTTTCTGCAATGAAAAAGATGACATCAAAATGACACGTCCATAAAAAAAGGACAAAACAAAACTGTATAAGAACTATACATATATACAAGAAATCACCCAAGGCGACCCTCCTACGAGTAATACTTCTTGAGATAGAGCCAATTTATAGGATCCACTAAAGCGTTCCCTTCAAAATAAACCAAACAATAAGTGGCCTTATTTAATACCTCCTTCACGATGAAAGGTCTGAACCACATGGGTTTGAACTTGCCTACCCCTAGGGGATCCTCATAGACCAGGACAAGGTCGCCTTCGGAGAAAATTCGAGGACGTATGGACCGATCGTACTGACACTTGAGTCTTTTCTTGTGAGACTCATTAGCCAAGGCTGCATCACATCATTTCTCATTGAGCTACTCGAGATATAATAAGTGTTCCTCAAGCGGTGAATTATGGCAATAATTATACTGCCAACTTAAGAGATGGGATCTGACATTCTATAGGCAAGACTTCTTCCAACCCATAAATGAGTTGAAAAGGTGAGAAATCGGTGGCAGTCTTTACAGACATTCAGTAGGCCCACAGTGCCGAGTACAACATCAAATGCCAATTTGACTTGGCTGAATTGATCATTCGTTGCAAAATAGTCTTGAGGGACTTATTCATAGCTTCCACCTGACCATTCTCTTGTGGGTAATAAGGTGATGATTTTTCTTGCCTCAACCCTAGCTTTGACGTTAACTCAGACATCATTTTGTTCTGAAAGTGGCTTCCATGTTCAGTGAAAATCTCCTTCGGGACATCGAACATTGATATTATCTGATTAAGCAAGAAGAGAGTTGTTGTCTCACCATCATCTTTGAACGTTGGCATAGCTTCGACCCACTTTGTAAAGTAGTATACTATTACAATGATATAACGGTGCCCCCTGGTTGAAGGGGGTTGGCATGTGGTATAATAAATCCCCCATTTAGTGAAGGGGCCAACTATCATGACGGGAAACATAGGAGTGGGGTGTGCCCTCATCTCCTGAGAGAGGATCTGACACCGGTGGCACTTCTTGATTGATTCAACGCAATCCTTGATTAACGTCGGCCAACAGTAACCAAATCGTAGAATATTTTGGGTTGTTTCCAACCCAGAAAAATGACCACCACATGCTCTAGTGTGGTAGTCGTTAAGCACGAGTTTTGCATCTTCATGAGTGAGGCACCGATGAAGGATGAAATCTACACCTTGAAGATACAAAGTGTCCTCGGGTATGAGATAGGTTTTTACCTAATGGCATATATGTTGACGCTCATCACGAGAAGCAGAGGCAGGGCACTTCAAAGTCTAGAGATAGACTAGTATATCTCCATACTAGGGGTCCGAAGATGAAATCAAAAAAATATCTCCTTTAATCGGTGATTCTTCAGGCGTAAGATCACCTAACTTGACCAGAAATTATGAGATAAGTTCTGTAAATACCACAGAATTTTTATATTTCGCAGAAACAAAATCTAAGTCAAATTCCTAGAGGATAAAAATCCATCTACTGATCTTTCCGTCGATTACACGTCGTGTCAACACATATTGGAATGGATTCACAATGGCAATGACGGTGGTCTTGTGAAACATGATATAGTGACGGAACCACTGGACAACATGTACTGCTACCAATGCAAGTTTCTCAACATGGGAGTAGTTGAGTTCTGGTCCAACCAGACCTCAACTTAGGTAATAAATCACATGTTATTCAAGTATATCTTCCTCTTGAACCAAGACCATACCGATGGTCGACTTTGTCGTGGCCAAATACAATAAGAAATATTTATTATAATTGGGTGGTCGAAGTAGAGGGGTAGACGTGAGGGCACATTTCAACACTTCGAAAGAGAGCTGAGAGGATTCATCCCATTGGAAAGGGACTCCCTTCTTCAGTAAATGCATAAACCCTTTAGTGATCTCGACATAGTTTGTGATAAAACATCGAAGAAAATTGGTTTTTCCCTGTAAACTCTGAATCTGGGGGATTGTGCACGGGGGAGGAAATTGAACTATCACCTCAACCTTTAGAGGATTGATCATAATCCCTATTTTTGAAACTATAAAACCTAAAAGATTTCTCAACATCACACAAAAACTGCATTTGTTTGGATTCAAGCAAATCTGATAGTAGCGACATCTTTCAAAGATAAGTCGAAGGTGCCCGGGATGATCATCTCTCTTTTGAGATCGTGATGATAAATCATTGAGATAAGCCTCGACTATGTGTTTGAGATCGTGGAAAGAAAAAGACATGGCTCGCTGAAAGGTGGCTCCAACATTTTGAGGCCAAAAAGGCATCTTTCGATAAGAAAATGTACCCCATGGACAGATAAAAGTTGTTTTATGCTGGTCCTCGGGCTTAATCTGTATCTGATTGTATCCCGAAAAACCATCCATGAAAGAGAATAACTCACAACCTGCACATTCATCGACAATCTGTTCAACGAATTGGGTGGGGAAATTATCCTTTGAACAAGCCTTGTTCAAATCATGGAAGTATGTACATACACGAATGGTTCCTTGCTTTTTGTTGATTGGAATGGGATTTGACACCCATTGAGTCAACTGAACGGGGTAGATGAAACCAACTTTGAGTAGTTTCCCTACTTCAGCCTTGATAAGTGCTGCTTTCCGAGGATTAATCGAATGAAGCTTCTGCCGTACCGTCTTGGCATCAGGGTAAGTCGTTATTTCATGTTCAACAATTCTTGGATCAATGCCTAGAATTTCCTCGTAAGACCAAGAAAAAATGTCATGAAATTATTTAAATAAATATTTATAGACTTGAATCTCCTCAGGGGAGCATTTCTCTCTGACAAAGACATTCTCCATGATGCTAGGGGTTCTGGAGATGTTGATAGGTATATTTTTAGTGATGGTTTCCATATTACCCTTAGCATAAACTATGTGCGTAGCTAGAGGGTTAATAGGACAAGACCTATCTCCAGTCATAGTCAACACGAATTCACCTGCCTCAATTCTTCGTAAGTCCAGGAGAAAATAAGATCTTTGATGGAGATCATCCCAGGGTTTGTCTGGACTATTCAATGCCTCTATAATTGCCTCGTCAGAGGGGAAGACCAAGTCTAAGGAATAGGTAGTGGCGAGTGAACCTTGAGCCCAGGTAGGCTCAAAAACTGGATCTAACTCATGTGCGAGAGTCGGATCAGGGTCGACAGAAGCTTTCTAGACTATAGAGTACACAACCTCTACTGTGGACAAGGGCATGGACATGCTATGATGCCCTGTCCCTTCCATTGTGGCCGATGGGGAAGGAAGAGTCCACAGGTCATTAAAGTAAGCCGTGCGAAACATTGACACTTGAAATATTTCAGCCTTAGGCTGGTCGAGGAAAACCAATATCATTTTGACAATGTTGAAGGGATGTAGGTAATCGAAAGTACCCATGAGAGGTGGGCACAAACCAACCCCCACATTGACGATGAAGGGTTGTGGGTTATCAATCATTGGGACCTTGGATGCCCCTGGTGAAGGGTCAGGCCTGGAGAAGGAAAATTGATCAATGGTCACGATTCAACTCTCATGTGGAAACAGGAAGAAGTTGTAGCAACCACTTCATGCATGGCATATGTCCAACTCCTTCCTAACAAGAGGTTGTAGTCGAGAGGTGCATCGACCACTTCAACTTCAATGCACATGGTCTTCCCTCCTAACTGCATGGGGAAATAAGGGATGATTCCATGTGGTCTGGAAGAACGACCATCAAACGTCGTAAGAAGAGTAAGTGAAGGAGAAAAAATGGGTTGGCCAATGGCCTTCCAACACACCAATGACATCATGCATGTCAAGGTGCCCTCATCAACCACCATATGAAAAATATATCAGGTAAAATGTTTCGTGGTGTAAGCCACTACTATCTAAAATGCGATGTGATATGGGAGATGAGGCTTCAAGTCAGTTGTATCAAGCATGATAATTCCTGGATTACATGTCTCGGTGAATCCTCAGGCAACTAATAGAGCCTTTCTCTACGAAGGGCAGATTTGGAGGACCTCCAAAGCAGACATCGCGCAAGGGGTTTGTGACAAATCCTCCACCACAGAGTAGTTCTAGGTGGCACTCATGTTTGGATTATGCAAAGCCTTCTTGAAATCCCCTTTTAGGATGCATGTCATTGTTTTTTCCATTGTTCTCTCGATCTGGAGAGGAATAGACGAGTTTTTCGACTTCTTTACCCTTTTCAGTAGTACTTGGAATTCCATAATTGTGTGCCCTAGTAGCTATGTGAGCTTCACATTTCAACATATAGACATTCAAGGTCGAGGGATTACTAGATGATGAGGGGGGTCCCTGATTTCCCCCATCCGCGTTCGTAGAGGCTTGAGTTAAATTTTTCCCATGTGGAAATGGGTTCATTAACACATCAAGCTATTATTGCGCCAATAACTTTTGGGCCTCTGCGAGCCGAGGGCATAGGTGAGTCAGGTGGTTTTCTGTGCAAATGTTTCATGGATACTTAAGCTTATTTCTCTCTATGTTTCCCTTGCCAACATTATTGGGGGGTTTCTTATCCCCCTTACCCTTCTTTCGTTGTTTCTTCTTCCCGTCAACCTACTGGTTGGCCTTCGGGTTCGTCGATTGCACACTATGTACATCCAACATCTAAGTACCAGAAGCAAAAAAACTAGAGGTTTGGTTGGCCACTATCTGCTATATCAACAATTTCTGCAATTGATTTGACAACTGATCAATGGGCTTTGCTTGTGCTGAACCGACAATGCCATCGACATGTGGTCCAAAATTATGTCTGGACTTGTCAAGTATAGACCTCGGTGCATGTGGAAAAATTTCGTAAAGTAAACCAGACTGAGAGTAAATCATCTTTAGCTATTGATCTATCATTATCACTTCTTCTTCTTAAAAGACCCCTGACGTTGCTACGTCTTTGGATAACTGAGGGACCAAATACTTGTTGAACCACCCCAGTAGGAAAGTTGGTGGGATTGGTACCTTTTTCAAACTCTTCCAGCATCTCCATTCTCAGATGCGATCATAGATATGGTCCGCCTTTGTCTGCTCAAAGTTGGCTAGGAGTTCGGTGCCGGTATTGTATCTAACATGTAATTGAAAATGGTATAAGAAAATTATTGCCAAGAAGAGTATACTGAGCGGTCGAGCTTGATGTAACATTTTGCGGCACTCCTAATGAGAGTGCGTTGAAACAGATGCAACTATACGGAGTTGTATTTCAATGAGTTGGATGAGAACCATTGGTGAAAGGTAGTCACATGATCACCTAGATCTTCATTAGGTTTTCCTTTGAACTTTGGAATGTCTGAGGGTAACTTGGTTGGCATAGGAGGCCAACGTGGATCGTGATAGATTGGGTCATTTAATAATCTTGACAAGTCTGGAAAATACAAAGTTTCCAGAAACAGTAGCTTAGGTTGTTGAATATGTACAGGAGGATAGGGGCATGGGTTTTGGCTAGCACTAGATTGTCAGGAAAAGTTAGGCGGTTGGCCTGGGTTTTGGTAAAAACCATGGCCTAATCTAGCATTCAGATACTATGCTTTTTGATACATCATCGAATGAATCCCGTAATAGGACATTGAGGGCTGGGAAGGGATTTCTCCTGAAATTGTTTTCCAAAGGTTCTGGAAATGGTTTCCCCCAGTTGATCCGATGGTCATAGGTATTGAGACTTGCTCGGGGTTCCATTGACCATGGAAGGGGTTTCCCCTAGTCGACATCCCTGATGAGGGAACTGATCACTGCCACAGATTCCAAGGTCCTTGAGAAGTTTGTGCCCCCTATGTAGGAATAGTACTCTGCGCAGGATTTTGTGATCCAAAACCAGGGTTTCCCCCGGCCGAGACAACAACTGACAAGAATGCATTGTTACCAATGTGCCGAACAAAGAGAATGACAAAGAACCCACCTGTGTGGTACTGGAATAAGGTCCTTGAGTACCTGCTCCAAACGAGTTGTAGTTCATGTTTAGCTAGGTGGGTTGCTGAGAAGCACTGCCGAGCAAGGGGGACGATGGAGGTATATGACCCCGGCTGTAAGGGAAATCATTATAGGGGGTTGAGGTGCCCCCATGGACCCTTACAGAGGAGCATTTGAGCTCCCTTCCCCAATACCCATGGTCTGTAGGGTGGATTAGGTGAGGACCGAGTTCATATCAAAACCAGGCATCCCGTATGAAAATGAAGGGCTTGTCGCACTCTATGTGAAAGTTGCATTGATCGCTGCCATAAATGGAATTTGAATACTTCCCGAGGTAGAGGTGGTCGAGACCATAGTGGCCTGGACCTGCAAAGGTGAGTTAGGAGGCGAAACACCCCAAATAGTGGTAGTCGTAGAGGGAGTATGAGGACTCCCTAAAGAAGTAGCAAAATTTTCTTCCATCGTTGCTTGCAGGACTATCTGATGCTCGTGATGTGTTACCCTTGGAGGGGTAAGCTATATCAAAAGCGGCACTGACAAGTTAGTGATCAGAGGATTGTACGGATCGAGAGCTTCCACTCCAAGGTAAAAAATAGTTGGTTCCTCCGAATACGAGTGTTCTCCTCTCGAAGTTGTCTTGGGTACAGTTTCCTGTGGCCTAGTCACCTCAAATGACCCTTCCTGGTCAAGTATTCACCTTCATGGTGGTGATGGTGGCTCCAAATTAAACGATGGTAGGCCCAAAAGCCTTTGCGAATGATGGATCTCTTGATCTTCCACTGTGAGAAAATCAACGACACACAAAATATTTTCTAACACTGAAGACCAAAACACACACTGGAAAATTTCCTACGAGATATAGCAATCAAACCACTATAACTAGTTGGAAGAACAATTACACTATCCAACACTAGAGAAACTTATCGGTGCAAGTGCAACTCGAACATGGAAGCACCCTCTGGGTATTCTCTGCAAAGCATGGTCTGATGTCTATCCTAGGTACCGCGGTATACCCCCGCAGTCACTTGTGTAAGTCTCTAAAAAAATCAACTAGGTTTCCAACTCGTGAACAATTACCAGGTAGGCACATTCGACAGTCAGGTGGACCACAATGAGCAAGGTATCAAGCCCGAAACCTATCGAGGGTATCAAAATCAATTGTTTTGGAAGGCAACTGAGGACCTCAGACAGATTCAAGACCCATGAAGCTATGTGTAAAATGCGATCAATGGAATCCCAAGATAAGTCTTCTATATGCGTTCCCCACTATGCTTGGTCCAGCTTTGGAGGGGTTATCTCCGCTACCTTTCTGCACGTGACCTCATGTTTAACCCCTGTGTTAGAGGGGGTCCTATATAATTTCCACATTACTGGACTTCTACACTCCCTAGCACAGACTCCTATGTTTGTTTTCTAGCCTTGAAGAGTTTCCTCTCCAACCTAAAGAAAGGCTCTAGCTTAGTCTAGTTAAAGGACCCTACAAACATAAAGTCTGACTAATTTTAATTAATCGTTAATTTTAGGTGGTTTATCTTAAGGCAAAGGAACGGAAATGAAACTGGTTGTGTTTGTAAAGAGACAAAAGAGAAGAAAAAATGTTGGAAACAAAATTACTTCTTTTTCAAAAGATTTGCAAATTGAAAACTCTTTAACAAACTTTTCTAACTAACTTCCTTTCCAGGATATTTTAAAAGAAAAAACCTAAAACCAAATTTCGCTCGACTACGAGCTACTTAAAGTCCTAAGTATTCAATAAAGAACTTAATAAAGCACTCTTCTTACTAATAAATAAATACAACTAACCTAACTACTTAACCAAACAAGAAAATGATATATATATATATATTTTTATGCTTCAAAATAAGAAACTTGAAAATGAATAATTTTCTTTTCTTCTAAAGCAAGTAAAAGGGAAAAGTGTAGACAAGGAAAGACCAAAGAAACTTCCTTCTGGTCTACTGTGGATTGCAGGGAGTCACTGAAGGAACCACAAAGGCTAAAACATAAAAGACTCACAGACTCATCCAAAACCCTTTCAACGAAAACACAAGCAATCTTGAAAGATAAAGAAACTGACATCAAACCTAGACTTAAAGACTGTAACTACAGAGAACAATAGTAAATCAAGAAACCCCTGAGAAGTCAAACTTCAATCGGGGAAGAGGATGGTTGTCTCTTCTTAATAAAAAGGCTTCCTCACACAGACACTCTATTGACACTTAAGCAACCTGCGTATGTACGTGGGTTGTCCAAAGGTAGGGCGCGTATGTATGTGTGCAGACCCACTACAGGACATGTACACCTCTTTAAATTCTCATAAAGGAAAACTGACAGTCAAGATGACTAGGCAGGGAGTACTAGTATGGCAGACCAGAATCTGTTGAAGACTCAACAACTTACAGATAACTCTAAGAGGTAATTAAACCAATTAAAACACCCAAAAACATCCCCTAAAAACCCTAGAGTTTTCCCATTATGGTCTCCAATTCTGCTATAGTGGGAAAACCCCCCTATAGACTACACTAGGGTTCAATCATGCAGGTAGAGCTAATCTTCTAAGGTGTCCTACTTTTAACAACTACCTCGACAATACCTCACTTTCATGCATAAAATGAAAAGTATTAGGATCTGGTAGTCTTACCCTAAACTCTGTGTTCGGTGTCAATAATTTTGCGTTTGGTCGCTTCTTGACTGCAAGTCTCCTCTGAAGGATGACCTGCATTCACCAAAAGACAAACAAGAAACTAAGAACATGCATATTATATATGAATTAGTGGGTTAGATGTCATAACAAAATGTAAATCAAACATAAAGATTGAACACATCATATGGCGGGACGGAAAAAGTACTTCTTTATATTAATCTCACAAAGTCACTTACAAAAATGAGATCGGTGAATACTCCTCGAACCCAGTCCTGGGATGCTCTTCACCAAGCTCTAACTGCTTCCATGTATCCTTCTTCTCTCACACTTCTCTCTAGAGAATGGGCATAGGATTATGAATAAGGAAAAAGGAAAGAATAGGGAATTATGGCTCAAAACTCACAATGTGGCTGCAAATTCTTGGGGCAAGGGGGGAAATGAAATGGGCAGAGTTTCACTATTGCTATGTTTCTCCTTGGAATGAGACCCCAACACATCCTTTTATATGACAAAAGGATGGTTATTCGGTTGGGTTATGGGCTATAGGCGGTGAATTAGTTGGGAAACTACCCATTATCCCGTAATCTCAACGAATCCCTTGAAATTTTTTATTTTTTGCAACTTTTGTGGGTATACACAGGCTATAATGGTGCAACTAGTGTACGTACACGGGAAGTAGTGGTGAAGGGAATGTACATCTTCAAAAAATGTGTTTTTAAGAAGAGTTGTTCAGTGTTGGCTTGGAAAAAATAGTAAGTAAGATGGCTTGATGCCATGTATGCATGTATGGTGCAATTTAGGGTTATAAAAAACATGTATTAAGGTCACTCCCTCTAAGGTTTGATCCTAAGGTTTCAACTATAGAAGAACCTAGTAATCTAATTTTTTTTAAGATGGATGAGTTGCATGGAATCCTAAGAGACTATGAAATGAGGACTAAACACAAAAATCCATGAAAGCATGAAGCATCATTCAAAGTATAAAAAAGGACAAGCTCAATAGGATATCAAACAAGTGATTCCTCTGAAAGAGAATCAGATGCAGAAGAAGAAAACTTCGTCAGGAAGCTCAAGAAGGGATCTGACAAGTATAAAGGTAATCTCCCTTTCAATTTCTTTGACTATGGTAGAGTAGGAAATTTTTATACTAAGTTTCCTTATAAAGCTAATAGTAAATAAAACTCTATTTTCAAAAGAAACAAAAGCCACTACAAAAATGGAAAAAGTGAAGAAAAAAGAAAGCACTGCAAGCAAAAGAAAAATATGTATGCCAATAATGAAACATCTCATTTGATGAAGAAGAAAACATCACAAAAGATGGTTTATTCATGGCCATAAGTGTCAAAGATCAATTATCTGGTAATGAAGACATAAACAATGAAGATTATAATGATGAAGGAGAGTCAAATCTTGAAGGTGAACTAATTTGTGCTCTAAGTGAACCGGAGAAACTCAGAAAGAAAAGTGTATCACTCAAGGAACAATTAAGAAAATCAAAAGAATAATATTATGAAACCAATGGTTAAATTGAAATTATTAGTCTAAAGACAATTGAAGGAGGCTAGTAAAATTGAAGTGGTTTTGACAAAAAAAATCAAAGAAATGGAAGAAATTTTTCATAAGAGAGGGCATGAAACTGTACTTCTAAGAAAAGAACGAGATAAGACAGTTCCATAGTTGAACACAAATCTGAAGTTTAAAAAGAGTTCAACAATCCTAGAAGATATTCTCGGTATCCAAAGATCAACACTTGACAAAACTAGTCTTGGTTATAACAACAGTTAGAAAAATGTTGATGAAAGTGTAGATCCTGTGATACCATAGAATAAGGAGAAGCCTCAAAGCTATGCTATTGTGCTTAGGGGTCTCAACCATAGTGTAAATACTATTAAAAATGCAGAATACAACAAACATAATAAATATGATCAACAAAATTCTTCTCATTTCCACAATAGAAATGAGTTTAACAAATTTGTTCCACCAACAAGACCTCCCACAACAAGGTATCTAAATATTTTTCTTGGTCACTGTTTCTTTTGTCATAATTTTGGGCAAAATATCATTAATTGTAGGGAAAATACAAGAAATAACCACTTGAGAAATAAAGATGTCTACAAGACTCCCAAGAATGATTTTGTAGGCAACAAATATAGAACATCTCGGGGATTTGCTGACATAAATTATAACTCATTTTCTCCACTAATGCACTTCAACATTGAATGTTACAAGTGTAAAAATTTTTGACATAAAGCATATGAGTGAAGGAGAAGATTGGATCCCACTAAACAAAACAAAAAAGAAAGATTATTTTCTAAACATGAGGATTAAAACACAAGAGTAAGGAAGAGAAAATCAGATCAACAAAAGAAGGAAGCAACCTAGTCTTACATGCACAAAGAAAAAAAATCCAATGGTATATTGATAGTGGATGTTCCAAGCACATGATAGGGGATCAAAGCTAGTTCTTAGCTCTGAAAAGGGAAAAAGCAAGAAATGTCACCTTTGGAAATGATGGGTTTGTCAAAATAATTGGAAAAGCAACAATCAACCTTGGAAATGAGAAAGTCAAAGAAGAAAATGTGTTATGGATTGAAAATATGAAGCACAATCTACTCAGTGTTAGTAATATGTGTGACCAAGGACAAATTATTTCTTTTGACTCTCAAAAGTGTGAAATAAGAGGTGAAAAATCAAGAAGATTGGTTGCTACAACATTAGGATCTCCTAACAACATATATATTTAGATTAAATTAAGGGAGATAAATGTTGCATGGGATAGACTGATCAAAGTTGGCTATGGAATAGAAGAATGGGGCACCTAAACTTGGATAATTTGGTAAAAATCAACAAGAAACGTGTTTTAAGAGATATGTCCCCAATTATAAAACCCTCAGATCCTATTTTCAAGTAGTGCCAACATGGAAAGTAGACCAGAGTCACTTTCAAGATAAAGGAGCATTCAACCTGAAATCCCTTGCAATTCATTCATACTAATCTTTGTGGGCCAATGTTACACATTATTTTAGTCACCTTGGCGATGTTTCTATAACATGTGTTCAAGCTCCCAAAAGAACGTTTCTTCATGAGAAAAGTGACTGGCTTCCTATTCTTCAAAACATTTTTAAGAAAGGATGTCACAGGCCAAGCATAAGATATAGTGTGGCAATGCCTGATCGTCGCAGTCTGTCCTGAAACTTCCTTGCGACGTTTTCGCAGGCTATCCTATAGCCAGGGTGTGGCATTGTTGAAAGACTGAGAAAAGGTTGAAGTTCATGAAGGTTCTAGAAGGGAATCTTCTAGAATGTGAGGTGGCATCTGTATGGTTTGGATCCTACTTGCCTCTCTGATTTGGTGGGATCATCCTAATCTATTTATCCATATCTCTTTCTCCTATATAAGAATGGGTTTCTCATGGAAAAGGTTAAGCAAACAAGTAAGTAAGGAATTAATGAAAGAATAGGCTGAGAATTGTGTGAGGGATTCTATTTCAATTGATGCTTTAGGTCTTCATTGGTCCATCAAGTTATTGTGGATCTTCTTCATGCAAGTTTGGAGAAAGTGTGTGTGTTGGAGCAAAGGGCCACCGAAAGGGAACCTTGCAACATCAAGGATGTTTGGTTGTATCTTCCACTTTTTCTTAATATAATGCAGTTGCATGTTTCTTTCCCATAAAATAATTCTCATTTTATTACATGACTCCTTCATCACATGTGTAAGTTTTCATTGAATATACTATTGTTGCTTTCACTTTGGTTCATTTGTGTTTCATTGCAAATCCAATATCACAAGAGCACCGGAGTGGAGCAGGGACAAAAAATACATAAGGAAGTGATATTCAAAGGTATGCCACTCATCTCGTGTTTGATAGTAAACTCAATGATTAAATATTAGGGAAAGCGTCATGTCCTGTCTTGTTTTGTTCTAGATCCGGGCGGATCTAGGGAGATCAGTTTATGTTCTCTCATTCACCGATTTATTCGATAACATCCAACCAAAACCAAAAGTTTGCAATGTGAGTCTTATTTTATGTTATTTATTGATGATCATACTAGAGTGACATGGGTTGTAGTTTTAAAGAAAATATCAAAAGCATTCGAAAAAATTAAAGTGTTTAAGGAGCTAGTTTAAAACAAAACTAATCTCAAAATCAAATACTTAGGATCGGATAATGGAGGTGATTTTACCTCAAATGAATTTGATAAATTTTGTGAGATGCACAGAATCAAAAGACAATTTTCAGTAGCTAGGACACCACAACATAATGGTGTAGCAGAGAGGAAAAAAAAACATGCAAGAGATGGCCATAACCATGCTGAATGACTCCAAATTGTTAGATACGTTTTGGAAAGAAGAAGTACATAACGTTTTTCATATTCTAAATAAAGGATTTCTTAGAACAAATAGTGATGCAACACCATATGAGTTTTGTAAAGGTAGACTTGAAATAATAAATTACTTCAAGGTATTTGGAAGCAAATGTTACATAAGGAGAAATGAAGAAAATTTGGGAAAAATTGATTCTAGAATGAATGAAGGAATCTTTCTAGGTTACACATCTGACAATAAGGCCTATAGATGATGAATTCTAAGGCTAGACAAGATAGTAATGAGTGTATATGTAAAGGTAGATGATGAAAAGTCACATAAATCAAATAAGAATTCAAAATAAACAAAATTCATAGAAGAAGATGAATATTTGGAAGAAGGACGACATGAAGAGGAACAAGAAAAAGAACAAACAAAGGAAGAACAAGAAGAATAATAAAAACAAGAAGTACAACAGAAAAATAAGGTAAAAAATAAAATAAAAAGAAAAGGAGACTGAGAGATACAACACCAAAAGACCTTCAAGGTATGTACAAAAGAATCACCCTGAAAATCAAATTCTTAGAAACAAGAGTGCAGGACCTCAATCGAGGAGAAGATTAAACAGTCTGCCTGAACAAGTTAACTTTTCTCTATTATCCACAATAGAGCCTAACAACTTTGAAGAATCCAACAAAGATGAGCATTGGGTTAAGGCCATGAATAAAGAGTTGGACCATATTGAAAAGAATAAAACTTGGGAACTTGTTCCCAGACCCAAGGATAAAAATGTAATAGGCACAAAATGGGTCTTTGGGAATAAACATAATGAGAATCGACAATAAGTTAGAAACAAATCAAGACTAGTATGCAAGGGATATGCTCAAATTGAAGGAATTGACTTTGAAGAGACAGTTTCCCCTATAGAAATATTGGAAGCAATCAAGATGTTTTTGGCATTTGTTTACTACAAAGACTTCAAAATTTATCAAATGGATGTCAAGTCAGCATTCCTAAATGGAAATATAGAATAAGAAGTATAAATTGAGCAACCTGGAGGCTTCCAACTATCAAAAGATAGAGATTATGTATGAAAACTCAAGAAATCTCTTTATGGCTTAAAGAAAGCTCCCAGATATTGGTACTCAAGACTAGACAAGCATCTACAACAACACGGATTTAAAAGAGGACCCATAGACAATAACATCTACATCAAAATAGAATATAAGGACATGATAATTATTATTTTCTATGTGGATGATATAATATTTGGAAGTAGTAACAAAAAATAGAGTAAAAAGTTTATGAAGTAACGCATAAAGAGTTTGAAATGTCAATGCTGGGAGAATTAGCATTCTTCTTAGGACTGCAAATTTCTCAATCCAACAAAGGTATACTCATATCTCATATAAAATACATTAAGGAGATGCTTAAGAAATTCAAGATGGAAGACTGCAAGCTAGTTAGTACTCCTATGATTACAGGAAGAAAGATAAACAAAGATGATGAATCCATGGAAGCATTCCAAAAATTATACATATATATCATTGACATTTTTTTATATGTGACAGCCTCAAGGACAAATGTCATGCAAGAAGTTGGAGCAGTTGTAAGGTTTCAATCAACACCAAATGAAACTCGTGTATATGTAGTTAAGATAATATTTAGATACTTTAAAGGTACCTTAGACTGTGGATTATGGTATCTAAAAGATGAAGGATTTACCTTGACAACATATACTGATGTTGATTTGGAAGGTTGTATAGATGACATAAAAAGAACAATAAAGTGTGCATTCTTCTTAGGAAATTGCTTGGTGTCCTGGTTGAGCAAAAAACAATCATTAATTTCTTTGTCTACTACAACAGTAGAATATATTGCAGCAATAACCTATTGCACTCAAGTTATATGGATGAAGCAAACTTTACAAGACATCTAGGTTGAATATAAGCAACCAATCTCCATATTGTGTGATAATAATATTGCGATAAGAATTTATAATAACCTTATCATGCATTCAAAAACAAAACACATACACATCAAGTACCATTTTCTACAAGAATAAGTTGCAAACCAAGTTGTTAGATTGGATTGTGTGCCTATAAAGGAACAAATTGTAGACATCTTTAAAAAACCACTTCCCAAAGATACAATTGAGTATTTCATATAAAAGTAGGGAGTCATTTCCATTCTTAATTAAATTTCACAAGCTTCATCAAACGTGGGAAGATGGTGGGAACATAGAGAAGCCACAAGCACAAGGGGAGATTCTTCAAAAAACTACAGAAGGTATCAAAATCAAAGGGGGAGTGGAAGAGTGTACCTTTTGTCATTGGTATCAAAGGGGGGGAGTAATAGTAAAAACATGTGGTTTCAACAGTACAGTGATAGGGGGAGCAGGTCAGTAGTAGAGTACAAAAGTATTTTCGACAAAGGAGAAGTCTGGTAAATAAGTTTTTGGTGTTACTAGGTTGCCATCAATGACAAAGGGGGGGATTGTTGAGAAAGTATTGTCATTGATATCAAAGTGGTTGCAAGTGTGACAATGAGTGGTTCCATTGATATCAAAGTGACTGTTGGACTCTTGATGTGGCATTATTGATAAGGTGTTATTGAGGTCATTGGTTGATTAATGTACGAGTGCAGTTGCCAGTATGTTTTTTTGCAGCATGTTTGTCAACAAGAATGAAAGAAGGACAAGTAAGTTCAACATGTGAGGATCTTTCTCCAAGTGGAAGTTTACCATTCATCTTCCTTAAATCATTCAAAGAAACTCAACTATAGGAATTCAGGATTATGGTGGACTATAGTAATAATGTGATGGTAATACTCTGGATAGATTTTGAAGTAAATCTACATGAAGCAACTCAACCACATGAATTAGGGATTATGGTAATAATGTGTTGGGGACTCAAAGAAACTCAACTACAAAAATATAGGTTTTTGGTAATAACATATTGGTAACGTTTTGGAAACATTATGAATTTTTTTTAACAACCATCTTGATTCTTGGCCATGATGGGTCCGCATCTCTTGTAAATTAGTTTTGAATAGATCAAGCCGAGTCTCCTTCACGTTGGAGGGAGAAGGAACAATTGTACATGCTGGAAAAAAAATTAGTCATTTACACTACATTTGGGTCTAGATAGGATCAACATGATTTGTATATATAATGAAACAATTAATGAAAGTGAAGGCGTGTGTATGGTGCAAGAACATGAAGATAACTATGAAATCATACTTCTGGGTTTTGAAATTGCAGGTTTACATTTCGTTTTGGGGATCTGGAAATCACAAAAGTATGAAATATCTTGTTTACATTTCTCCTTTGGGTCTATGAAATCATTAGTTCACAGTTTGTTTGGATTCTCGAAATCCCAGAGATATGGTAATCACAGTTATGTATATCAAGAGATGAAATTGAAGAGACTACAACCAAAGGAAATATCTCTTGTTTGTTTTCTAAAATCATAGGGGTATTTTTTCATTGAGTCAAGCTCTAAATACAAATTAAAATGTAGAGAAGAAAAGTAAATGGCATAGTGCAGAGAAGGAATACAAAGTGTTGAATTAGGGAATGTGAATTGATACAAACTGTAGAAGGTTTTCTAATTACAATGTGAAAGTTATGTGAGTTATCCCTGAATAGATATTAATCATGAACTAGAAATATGAAAATTTTAATGACTATAGTGAAGTAATTCTACAATACTATGGAGGTGAGAGAAACAACTATGTTTGGGAGCCTTTAGGAGTGTGAAATATCTCTATGTTTTGAGAGAACCTGAAAGTATGAAGTCAGGAATAAATATATAAGTCATGCATACAACAATTCATGCTCTATCCACTTCAAATATTTGTACATGTTTCGTGTCATTGATGCGGGATACATCAAGGCCTTCCTACGATGTACCACTTCCTATCGACTTCAACACATTATCTAGGAAGACAATTTAGAAACTCTACAGTACCTTTTAACTTGCATGCCTCAATGACAACTTATCCACAATGTATTTTTGATGGCTATGTTTAGATTTGAAACATTTTGGCATGGATCCACGATGTAATTTGGTGGCCATGACCTATAATACATGACAAGGATATTTGCATGTAAATATCTATGCTTTGATTCATTTATATTCTGAGTATGAGAATGTCTACCTCATAGATGATACTATAATTATTTGTTTGTTGTTGACAGGTCTCCAACTAATGAGTTATTTGTTTCAATACCCACATGAAAAAGTATTTTAGATATCACCCCTTCTAGCTTCATACTTTGGGGAGAATTCTGCTACACAATATTTTGTCACAACTGATGATGTTCACTTATCCTCTATCATCTAGAGCATACAAGCTATGAATGTTGAAGAAGAACCTTACTTTGAGAGAAGGAAAGCATGCAAAATGGGTTAAACATGTTATCAGGGACTTCAAATCCTTAATTTAAGAGAGTGTCGCATATTGCACCACTGCAAGGTGAAACACCCTCAAGTGTTGCATGTTGCACCATTTGCAGGGTGCGACATTGTCTTAGGTTTCTCCACAACAAGGTGCGACACTACTTAAAAGGGGAGAAAAAAATGAAAATTGAGAAGATTCTAAAAGAGAAGCTTCGAGATGAGGTGTCCTTCTATTGGTTTGGATATCACCCATACTATTTATCTAAGGGTCCATCCTAACCTCTCTTCCTAACCTCCTCACCTTATTCCTCGTCAATCTATAAAAGGAGGTTTCCCTCATGAGTAAAGGTTAATAGTGAATGGAGAATAATGATTGATAGCTTTGCTTTTGGTTTGTTATTAGAAGATTGTTAGTAATTATTTCTCTTGGAGGTATTCAATATTAGCTAAAGGAGTCAGTTTATGGTGATGGATTCCATAGATGCATTGTGGGTATTGGAGTAGTGAAATTGTTGGAAGGATCTTCACAACATCAAGGCTTTGGTTGTACTCTATTTTCCTTATTGTTAATACAGAAACATAGTTTCTTTCCCACAAAGGTTGTTTATGTTTGCCTATCTTTGTTGTATTTCTCCTTGGTCATTTGCATAGGTTTCATCAAAATATACTACTGTTGCTTTCACTCTTGTTGTATTGTGTCTTCTTACAGGTTATCATTCACAAGTCTCAGAAGGGAGCTGGAAACTGTGACTAGCAAGGAAAAACATCTATTAAAAGGTGTGAGCTCTTGCTAGCTATTATTTTTTATTACATAAACCTAGGGAAATTTATATGTTCTACCATGCTTTGTTCTAGTCTTGGTTTCCAAGTCTAGGGAAATCAGTTTGTGTCCACATAGACTGATTTGTCTAATAACAATAGGTTTGTGTTGGAATTCTCCCACATTTCATGGGTCCTTAGCTAAGTGACCATAGGTGGTGGCAAGGAAAAATTTGTGTGGGGCCAGTCACAACAAAAAGTGTTCGATGATTTGAATTAGCGCTTGTGCTCAACCCCAATGCTCTCATTACTCGACCTGCAACAACCTTTTGAGATCGAGACAGATGCTTCAAACTATGTTGTGGGTATAGTTCTCACTCAACATGGACATCTCGTGGCCTATGATAGTGATACGCTATAAAATACCATACATAAGTACCCCACTTATGACAAGGAAATGTAATCCATTGTACAAGCCTATTGCCAATGGAGGAATTACATTCTCGGGAGGGAGAAAGTCATCCACATTGATCATAATACTTTTCATTTCATGCAGACACAAGGAAAATTATAGAATGAACTCCATCAGAAGTGGTCCACATACTTGCAATAGTTTCATCTCAACATCAAGTATAAGACAAAGAGAATCAACCACGTAGTTAACTTCCTCATTCAACCTAAAGTGGAAACACTAACCATGGTGATACACTAATGTGGACATGATACCTCTGGATTACCCCAAATATACAAGAGATATCCTGACTTTGCCACTACCTACCATATGTTGGGCACAAATATAGTTATTATTGATTTCCATCTTTAGAATGGGTTTTTGTGCCATCTGGACCATCTATGTGTCCCATCAAGTGAGTGAGAAAATATGATTTAGGAATCTCACTACAGTCAGGTGGAAGCACACTTTGACATAGAAAAGACAGTGGAAATGTTGCAACAACATTTTTATTTCCCGAAACATTAACAGGATGTCAACAAGTATATCAAGTTTCGCATGGCCTGCGTCATTGTCAAACTAGCCATTAAGAAACAATGCATGTACACCCCTCTACCTACTCGCTATAGGCCCTGGGAATCCATCTCAATGGACTACATGTCAGGCCTTCCTTCAACCAAGCAATGAAATGACTGTGATTTTGTGGTTGTTGATTGATTTTCCAAGATGGTGATTTTGGCCACCTGCAATAAGAGCATCACAACAGACGTCGCTGCCAAGATATTCTTTGAATGAGTGTGGGTACATTTTTGGATACCACTAAAAATCATATTAGATTGGGAAAATCGGTTCCTCGACACATTCTGATCGAACCTTTGGTCAAGGCTGGACACCAAGCTCACCAAATCCATGACCGTCCACCCCCAAACGAATGGCCAAACCGAGGTCATCAATAGGATAATCGTGCATATATTGTGCATGTACAATTCCAAGAATTCACACACATGGGATGAGAGTATTTCCTATGTTTAACATAGTTAAAACATATCCACACATAGCTCAACCAACCATAGCCCCTTTCAAGTGGGGTTGGGATTTCAACCATTGGGTCCCACGGATGTTGCACTACCCCTTGTGTCCACCCAGGAAGAATCATCCCATGCTCAAACCAAAGTCAATAAATCCAGTGGTTTATTGAATGAATCCATCACATCCACCAATAGGTTCAGGATATTTTTCATAAGTCCAATGCCAAGTACAAGTAGCGTCGATCAACATTGTGCCACATAAGTTTCAGGTGGGAGATAAAGCTTGGTTGCACTTGCATAAAGAACGTCTTACATGACCCCATTGGAAGCTCTATTCACTGTACTATGGACCTTACACCATCATCAAGGTTGTTGTAATGTACCCTTCTGCACAAAGGCACCATGGTGAAAAAATTTCTAGCCTAATCGTTCCCATGGGCTAAGACGGAAAAAGGGACCCAGGGGACATAAAATGCCTAGGATGACTTTATAAAGTTAATTTATCAAAAAGGGGGACATGGGTCCTAGGAAAATAAAAAGTCACCTTAAATTTATAAAGTGGGAAAAACTCACTTAAGTGACTTTATGAAATAAAGTAAAATAGTAAGCAGGAAAAATGGAAATGAGGAATAAAAGGAGAAAAGTGAGGAGTCTCTCCTCATTATTATGCTTTCTCATTTGGAAAATAGATTCGAGAGCTCTTGAGAAGAGTGTTTAGGGTTTTTGGAAACCCTTTGTGCTTATCTCTAGTTTCAGTGTTGAAACTATACACCCTAGTCAGATTTGAGAACATGATCACCTCAATTTTCTTTAGTGGGCTTCATTGCTAAGAAGACTATCATTTTCAGAAATCGATTTGTGGAGTTTTCTAAGAAATTTTAGTGGTTTTTGAGTTATTCGTTGTGGGATTGATTTCTTATTCACAGTTTGAGTTTACTGTGTTGCAGTTCTATTCCTCTCTAGATTGGGTGCACCTTCATTTTTTATGGGTCTGTTATTGATTGAGGGTTGTGTTCTTGACCTAGAGGTCAAGTTTTATTCTAACCTAGGCATTGTCCTAGTTGAAAACAGATCAAATATTTCTACCATAATAAAGGAGGAGAGTTTCATTGATTGGAGAATATAGCCTGGTGTTTTTCTAAAGTAGTCTCATAGGGAATTGAGCTACCTATTAGTTTCATCGTTGGAACCAAAGGGAATGCACCCATTGGTAGCAAGGATAAACATATTTGTTGCTATCCATACATCTTTTGAGAACAAAACTCTATATATCTGGGTGCACCAACCAATCATACCTCATCTTGTTTGATAATGAATATGTAGACATTTATAAGGGGTTGATATTTGTGAGGTAAGGTCCTTTTATGAAGGGATTACTATGAAGAATCAAGCAAGCACTGGGGACCATTATTTTTTCGTTTGAAGGATTTCCTTACAACCCATAAAGTAGATTGTTGTTGTTGATTTCTACTAGTCTCAGTTCGCTACATGAATGTCACTTCAGTCTAGAAGTTTATGGTTCTACCTAATCATTACAGCCTATTATATTGGTGTGTTGATATTATAAGCTAAGAATATCATTAGAAACTTTCTAAATACTGAGACAGTTATGTGTGATCCTCTTGGGATTTAAATAAATTAGCAGCAATTGTTTCTATTATTTTGCTTTGCAATAACATATTCAATCATTTTTCGTTTATTGGAAATTACCTATGGAGTGTTAAGAGGTATCTTCATTGTAAAAAGATATAAAAAAATTGCACCTACAACAGTTGGTATACAATTTTTTTGAAGAAATACCTCAGTGCCAATCACTCCTTAAATTCAGAAAAATCACCTCAAACTCTAGAGAATATCGAGGTGGGTATCTTACAGTGGTATCAAAGCATGTTCCTTTAGATCTTTGGGATTTTAGGGGAACTTATAATCAAATTTATGAGACTAGAAGACGAACAAAACATTACCTACAAAAGACATATGGGAAGAACACGCGACCCTCTATGTGGGAAGGAGATGAAGTGGCTAGAGAAGAAGAAACATGAGAGGAAGAATCATCTATCATACTTAAGGGAAAAGAAACTATGGGGCAAGAAAATGATGCCAGGATCAATAGTTTGTTCAATATTTTGAATGATTTGGCCAAGATTCAAAAGGTCATGATGGACCTTATGGAGAAGCTAGCGAAGAATTCCTTGGAGGGCCCAACAAATAAAAATAAAAATGGTGATGGGGGATCAAACAATGGAGAAGGTATCCATTCATGTACTACCATGTAGAGCCACCCCCAATTGTATACCAAATCCCCCAAACCCACTATGCCTCAATTTTTGAATGATGTCGCAGGTCCACTAATGCAGGTTGATCAAGATGAGCCTTATAGGGCATATTTAGAGGAGTATAGGAGGTTGGGAGATGATTTCCACTCAACCATGTCTTTTGAAGAGTTCTGCAATATGAAGAGAAGAAACTGACTGAGAGGGCTCATGACACAAAATTTTGAGTTGCAGCGTACCCTTGGGAAGGTCACCATTCCCAACCTTGATGGGAGGTCTAAATTCTCCACGAGGTCATGGGTGTAGAATCTAGACACTTATTTCCAACTGCACTAGATGACAAAGATAGATTCCATTAAGTTGGCCACATTGCGCCTAGATGATGAGGCCCATGAGTGGTGGTACCATGGGTTAGTCACCTTGGTACATGTCAGGGTTACCTCTTACCTGGACTTCACACAACTCATCGAGAGATTTGACAGGAAGGATCTAGAGCTTCACTTCAGAGAGTTGGCTCAACTCAAGAAGACAAGTACCCAAGAGGCTTATATATTTGAGTTTCATATGGTTTTTGTCATGGTGACAGACATTTCAAAGACCCGTTTGGTGATTCTATTTATTGAGGGGCTATTGGAGCCTCTACGAGGATGGGTCAAGGCTTACACACCCACCTCTTTACATGATGTAGTCAACAGATCTCATGACATGCAGGATGCAATACCTAAAATTTAGTTTCTTCCTGAACCCATTTTACCCCAAAGACTAAGGAGACCACACCACCTTAGAGAAATTGGGACAAAAATCCAAAACTGGATGAAGATACTAAGAGATAATTTAGGAGAAAGAAATCGTGTTTCTGCTATCAGGAACCATGGGCACCAGGACATAGATGCATTGGGAAGAAAAAAATGGGAAAGGCCCATTACATTGAGGTATACTCTGACAGTGACAGTGACGAGGATGATGAGGTGGAGTAGGTAGAGGACCAGGAACATCTAGCATCCAGAGAGGACTCTTCACAGGCTTGGGATAAGGGCCCAGTCATGGCCTTGATGTCAGGATTTCTAAGGTATCATACCTTTAGTGTCAAAGGTTTCCTACAGGGGAACAAGATGATAATATTGATTGATGGGGGAGAATCCCATAACTTCATTGATGCCCACATGGTCGAGAGGAGAGGAATTTAGAAAAAGGAGTTTGATGGGTTCATAGTAGTCATACCAGGAGGCCACTAGATGATTTTCACCAAGTGGATTCCCCAACTCACAATAACCATGGGAAACTACTCAACGACAAATGATTTCTTCATGGTGGAAATTAAAAACACCAATGTAGTGTTGGGTGTTTAATGTATTTACTCTATTGGGAGATACACTACTGATCAGAGGACCATGGAGATGGAATTCATAGGCTAGGATGGAAAGAAAGTGGTCTTATGAGACATGCACCAATACCCACTGAAGATTTTGTCATCGCACAACATGGAGGCAGTCATGAGGCATGGTGATATAGAGTGGGTTGTAGAGTATTATTTTATTTTTGAAAAACAGCCACCAGACCGTCTGCAACATCTTCCAGAGGACTTACATGTATTACTCTGCAAACATCATAAGGTATTTAGTGACATTCCTCCTAGAATTCCACCTGATATAGGTTTTGAGCATATCATAGAGTTAGAAGAGGGGGTCTAAGAAGTTATCAAAAACCCCTATTAGCACCCTAAAGTTTACAAGGATGAGATTGAAAAAACCATCAAAGAATTGTTGAAAATGGTCCACATCTGCCCTAGTTCCAACCTGTTTTCCTCTTTCATTTTCTTAGTCAAGAAGAAGGATGGTACTCGGCTAATATGTATTGATTACAGGGATTTAAACAAGAAAATGATTAAGAATCGGTACCCCATACTCAAGATCGATGAATTAATGGATGAGCTCAGGGGAGCTAAATTTTTCTCGAAGATTGATCTTTGATCAGGGTACCATCATATTAAGGTACGAGAGAAGGACGTACCTAAGATAACTTTTTGATGTCACTATGGGCATTATGAGTTTCTGGTCATGCCATTTGGGCTAACTAACACCCCTGCCACTTTCAAATTGTGCATGAATCATGTGTTCAATAAGCAGTTGAGGAAGTTATTATTGGTCTTCTTTGACGACATCCTCATATACAACAAAACATGGGAAGACCATATGCGACATCTTGATGAAGTACTTGGTATTATGGAGAGTCAACAGTTGTATGAAAAGGAATTGAAGTGTGAGTTTGATATGATAGATATTCTCTCCTTGGGGCACGTGATTGGGGCGAATGGAGTATAGGTGCGCCAAGAAAAGATCAGGGAAATTATTGAGTGGCCAACTCCTAGAAAATTGATAGAACTAAAGAGTTTTCTTGGTCTCTACACTTACTACAAGAAATGTGTTAAAGGATTCTCAGAGTTGAGTCACAATGACACCGGCCGTTCTCACAAAAAATGGCGCTTTCATTTGGATAGAGGAGGCCCAGGAGACATTCAAGAAAATGAAGCAGGTGATGAGCTCATGCCCTATTCTAGCACTCCTTGATTTCATTCGGCCCTTTGTTTTGGAGTGTGATGCTTCAGGGATAGAGATAGGGATTGTCTTGATGAAAAATAACCATCCCATTGCTTTTGAAAGTCACAAACTCAGGGAGTATGAGAAAAATTATTCGATATATGAAAAGGAGATTTTGGCCATCATGCATGCATTGGCCAAGTTCAGACAATACTTGGCGAGGAATCGATTTAAGGTGAAGACAGATCAAAATAGCCTAAGATTCCTCATGCAATAGAAAGAATTGAGTGAGCGACAACAGAAGTGGATTAGCAAGATTCAAGCTTATGATTTTGAGATAGAGTATGTGAAGGGAAAGAATAATTTGGCGGTTGATGCCCTTTCTAGAATACCACCCACTCTCTCACTCATAGAGGTTTCAACAAAGTGGAAAGCTCTATTGTTGGTAAAGTATTCCAAGAACCAGTTTGCTTACGAGATCCTCGATGGATAAAAACAGGATGATCACTACAGAGTTGTCGATGAAATCATTTATTATAAATATAGGATCTACCTCATACCGGAGTCCCAGCTTAAGGACAAAATTATGTAGGTAGCACATAATTCCCCATTGGTTGGACACCCTGGGTACTTGAAAACCTACAAGAAAATTAGGGAATATTTGCGTGAAAGGGCCTTAAAAAAAATGTGTTGAGATTTGTAAGGGAATGCAATGTCTTCCAATAGAATAAGGTAGAGCACACTCACCTTGTTGGACTACTGCAACCACTTCCCATTCCTGAACAAAAATGGGGAAGAATCTCTATGGATTTCATCACTGGGTTGCCCCAGGTACAGGGGAAGGATTTCATTTATGTAGTGGTTGAAAGGATCACAAATTTCGCACAGTTATTCACCATACCCTCTAGGTATTCAACAACACAGGTGCCCGAAAATTTCTTCAGAGAGGTATTGTGATTGCATGGATTACCACAAAATATCGTCAGTGATAGGGATCCTCGATTCATGGAAGGATTCTAACATGAATTATTTAGACTGTTCGGAATAGATTTGAAATCAAGCACCATTTATCATCCTCAGGCTGGTGGACAGACTGAAATTGTGAACAAATGGTTAGAGGGATATCTGAGGAATTATGTGTCAAGGCAACAAAAAGCATAGATAAAATGGCTCCACTTAGGGGAACACTGCTACAATACCATGTTCCATATGTCGATAGGGATGACACCCTTCCGAGACTTGTATGGTTATTATTCTTCGACATTCGTGGAACAAATATTTGGTGATAGCTGGGAACCTACGGAAAAAATATTGGATACAGGAAATCCAGGATATCCTACAGGTTCTCAGAGACAATTTGCAGTCAGCTCAAAATCAATAGAAGATGTATGTTGAAAGGCATCGAGTAGAGTGCATACTTGAGGTGGGGGATCTGGTATATTTACGATTGCACCCTATGGGAAATCCTCACTCAAAATGAAAGGGGAAGAAAAAATAAACCTCGATTTTTTGGTCCTTATCGCATCTTGAGGAGAATTGGGGTGGAATATGATCTAGATATTTCAAAGGGTAGTAAGATACATAATGTGCTCCATGTTTCATTCCTCAAGAAGGAAATGGGGTATCATATCACCACTTCCACTGAGTTTCCACCCTTGAAAGAAGAAGGACAATTGGTTCTAGTTTCTAAAGAAATCTTGGAATTAAGGGAATGTAGGTTGAGGAATCGCACCATCAAAGAATATCTGGTTAAATGGAATAACTTACCTACATAAGATGCAACCTCGAAAGGAGAACATGTGCTTCAACATCCAGGATTGATTTTGCTTGAGGATAAGCAATCTTGGACAGGGAGGACTGTAATTTACCCTTCCGCATAAAGGCACCATGGTGAAAATTCCGCTAGCCTAACCATTTACGTGGGCTAAGACAAAAAAAGGGACCTAGGGGACATAAAATTCCTAGGATGACTTTATAAATTTAATTTATCAAAAAGGGGGACATGGGTCCTAGGCAACTCAAATGCCACTTTAATTTTATAAAGTGGGAAAAACTCACTTAAGTGACTTTATGAAATAAAGTAAAATAATAAGTGGGAAAAATTCAAATGAGGAATAATCAAAGAAAAGTGAGGAGTCTCTCCTCATTCTTACACTTTCTCATTTCGAAAATAGATTCGAGAGCTCTTAAGAAGAGAGTTTAGGGTTTTTGGAAACCCTTTTTGCTCATCTCTAGTTTCGATGTTGAAACTATACACCCTAGTCAGATATGAGAACATGATCACCTCAGATTTCGTCAGTGAGCTTCATTACTAAGAAAACTATCATTTTCAGAATTAGTTTGTGGATTTTGCTAATAAATTCTAGTGGTTTCTGAGTTATTCATTGTGGGATCGATTTCTTATTCACAGGCTGAGTTTATTGTGTTGCAGTGTTATTCCTCTTCAGATTGGGTGCACCTTCATTTTCGTGGGTCTGTTATTGATTGATGGTTGTGTTCTTGACCTAGATGTCACGTTTTATTCTAATTTGGGTGTTTTCCTAGTTACAAACATATCAAATATTTCTTCCATAATAAAGGAGGCAAGTTTCATTGAATGGAGAATATAGCCTGGTGTTTTTCTTAAGTATTCTCATAGGGAATCAAGCTACCTATTAGTGTTATCATTGTAACCAAAGGGAATGAACCCATTGGAAACAAGGATAAACATATTTGTTGTTATCCATACATATGTTGAGAATGAAGTACTCTATATATCTGGGTGCACCAAGATTTCATACCTCAAATTGTTTGATAATGAATATGTAGACATTTATAAGGGGTCGATATTTGGGAGGTAAGGTCCTTGTTTGAAGGGATTAATGTGAAGAATCGAGCAAGCATCGGGGACCATTATTTGTTGTTTGAAGGATTTCCTTACAGCCCATAAAGTAGACTGATGTTGATTTCTACTAGTCTCGGTTTACTACAGGATTGTCACTTCAGTCTACAAGTTCCAGGTTCTATATAATCATTAAAATCTATTATATTGGTTTGTTGATGTTATAAAATAGGAATATCATTATAAACTTTCTTTTGTAAATGTTGCGACAATCATGTGTGATCCTCTTGGGCTTTAAATAAATTAGCAACAATTATTTCTATTATTTTTCTTTGTAGTAACATATTCAATGATTGTCATTTATTGGAAATTACCTATGTACTGTTAAAATGTCTCTTCATTGTAAAAGATATAAAAAAAAATTCACCTACAATAGTTGGTATACACACTGTTTGAAGAAATACCACAGTGTCAATCACTCAAACTCAGAAAAATCAGCTCAAACTCTAGAGAATACCAAGGTGGGTATCTTACAACTATGGATGACAATGATTTTTAGATCAACATTCCCCCCTTCCTTGGCCTGCACCTAGTGTTTAATTTGGACCTCCTTCGGCCATATTTTCCACCATTATCGGGCACCTCAGAGATAGCAGAATAGTTGACACCGACAAAGCTCAACCCTAACTACATTGAACATGAATCCACTTATTAGATTGTGGAGGCACATTTAAATGGAACTCACCAACAAAAGCTTCAACTTTATCGTTTTGTCAAAGCAAGACAACTCTTGCACCAAGGAAAGTGGCTTACTTGGGGCCAAATTCAATAGAAATTTCCTCATCTGATGGGGGAACTCAATGCAATGGAGACCATTTCTTCCTAAGGAGGGAGGATTGGTCCAGGTGGATATCGATGACCACCCATCTCTTCCAGATGGCTCAAATAGAGTTCTCATCTTGGTAGTTTTTTTCTAGCTTTACGGGTCCTAAAATTTTGGGGTCATTTTGAGGCCCTAAACAACATTTTTTGGGCTCACCACTGTCACACTATTAACAAAGTAAGAGTGTGACAGAATAATGTGTATTCCTCAAATATACCTTTTCAACGAACTATTGTGCGCCTAAAACAAATACCATATGAAAAAGTTACGACCTCGGGAAGTTGAGGTACCAACTTACCCCATCAGGGCCCACATGACTTTTGGCACTTCATCTCCTAGGGTTAGGTTTTTGGATGTATATGGTTTTTTTTATTACTTCTTAATGCTAAAAAGGTCTGGAGGCCTCATTTTAATGTGCTCAGAATGAATGTGTGTATCCACCACATCTCTTCTCAGAGATTAGCTACTACCATTCGAGCAAGATTGTTTCATTCTACATTTTACAGTTTCATCAGATTTCTTTATTGAATAGAAGTTAAGTTTCATTGTATCTTTGTTATTGTTTTCTATATATGTGTGTTAATTTTATATATCTATATTTCATTTCATTCTGCTCATAAATCCGGATCAGACATGCAACTAGCGATATTTCAAATACTTGAAAAGAAAAACTAATAAGAACATTGACGTTCAACTTGCATTGATTCTTCAATGAAAAGATTTATAACATGAAAAATTCCAAAAACCAGATCCAATGTAATATGAAAACTACCAATGCAAAATTTTCCTTTTCTTGCAATAATTAAAAACATGCATACCATACTCAATCAATCAAACAAAACTAATAATGCAATGAGACAACTTCACCTCAAACATGCAAACAAAACCAAAAAAACAAGCAAAGACACCTACAATGTTTTTTCTTTTCTATGATGAATTCTAAATGCAACTAATCAAGCATGCAAAAAGTTGTTTCTGAATGTAAATATACACTCAGGAAACCCAAACCAACAAAAAGGTTGAGAAAAAAATCATAAAAATAGGGTTGAGGACAAGAAAATTCACTTCCTAGGAAACACTCTCTCCTTTTGTGAGGGAAAGGGGTGAGTAATCCCACCCTACTCAACTAGAACAAGCAAGTATTCACTTTGTTTCCAAGGGAAACCAACGAGTGACTTCAGTTAGAGGGAAAATTTCTCAAAAAACCTCGGAAAAAATCCTAAAATTTGGCTTGAAGAGAATGTAAACAAGCAATCAAGTAGGAAACAAACTAGAGAAATCAACCAGAAAACCTATAAGTAATAAGGCACACCTTACAGAGAATAACTATAGGAGTCATTCTCCATTGGATTCACTAGTTCTGTTACGAATGAGAAAACTCTGTCCTATGATTAAGGTGAAATCACAATAGATATGGAAAATATAACTAAATCATGAAATAACTAAATAACTAACTACAATCAAGAGAGTTAGTACCAACACTAGAAAATGAGCATTAAACATGAAAATAAAAGTAGACAATATCTAGGGGGACACAAAAGAGATCTCCATTTTTATAAAGAAAAACAACAGTACAAATGTAGTATACTTGACTTATGTTTTTGACATTTTCTGTAACCGTCGTCCAGATTCCCCCTGCCACAGGCCACTCGAGACTACTTGACCTCTAGTGTCATGTTCCACTTGAAGAAGAGAAAGAAAAATATGTCTTAGATCTCTATCTGAGAAAATGGGAGATAAAAAGGTTGGGAATGGGAATATTCATGGAGATGTTGGTCATAAAAACCATGGGGAAATTGCTCTGACTGATCGGGATTGGATGATAAATATAGTATCACAATGATTTTGTGTAAATTCTCCTCCTTTGAGGTCTTATTTATACCATATCAATATGGTTAAGACCATTTCTCATGAGAATTAGGAATTTATGGAACTAATTTCCCCGTAAACCCCACATGAGAGCGCACAATTTTCATGATTTTATATATTTTCACTTACTTTTGAAAGCACTCGCTCCTTTTTTGAAGGGAACAAGTGAGTCTCGGTCCCTTAGTGAAGGAAACAACTATGTCCAAGGAGGGCTATTTTGCAAAGTTAGGAGTGGATTCAGTTAGTGAAACTCAAGTTCATAATGCATCAGGGGTAATAAGGTGCATCTTAGTTGAATAAGGTGGGTAAAGATGGTATAACATGCATTTCAAAAGAATATTAGCATATAGGTGAGAAATCACCTTGAGAAAGGGTAAGAAGAAAGAAAGAGGAAAGAAAACAAATAATTTTATCTTGACTAGAGTTGCAATAAAGCTGGAAAAACATGTATGTGAAAGAGTGGTTAGCAATTCTAACCTACTTATAGAAACTAAAAACTACTCTATTAACATAAACGTTCAAGACAACTTAAATTTATAAGGATTTTATTCAAACACCTAATAGATGAATATGAATAGAGTTAGAGAGAAAGAATTAGAGAGGAAGGCTTGGTGTAGTAAATATTTGCCTTCAATGCTTTATGATTTAAAAGTATATCTAACATCTTTTGCATTTTTATATGTTTAGTTTTATGTGAAAGAAAGAAAAAGGAAAATGAGATAAACATTGTGTTTTTCCAATTATGATTAATGTAGCTTAATTAAATTAAGTAAAAAAATATCAACAAGTAAAATGCTTCCCATTTCACTTTTGAAATCCAATAGAAAGTAAAGAAATATCAACAAAGTAAATGGAAATATCAACAAAGTAAATGCTTCTAATTTAATTTTAATTTTGTTTTTTAATATTGTTTAGGTTACAAACGAAATCTTGATAAATTTCTTCCCTAGGAAGGACATTAAGGTATTCTTTTATCTATTTATTTTTCTTTAAAAGACTTGAAGTGGAATAAAGTATCTAAGCATATAAGTGTTATATATCTTAAATTAAACAAGTCTTGAATTCTTATTTGTAAGACACATAAATGAAGGTTTTATCTTAAATTAGAATCCATACAAAGTAAACAAATACAAATAAAATAAGATGATCGTATTATTTTGGTACAAAGGGTTGAACTATCTAACTCTATGAGTGCTTATCCTTCCTTGAGATATTGGATTCTCTTGGTACAAAGAGCTTCCTTGAGATATTGGATTCTCTTGGTACAAAGAGTTGAACTATCTAATTCCATGAGTACTTATCCTTCCTTAAGATTAAGGGTACTTATCCTTCTTTGAGATATTGGATTCTCTTGGTACAAAGAGTTGAACTATCTAATTCCATGAGTACTTATCCTTCTTTAAGATTAAGGGTACTTATCCTTCCTTTCATGCAACAAATGCTAAATTCATATGTGTGAAAAAATATACAAGAATGCTAATGAAGTGAAAGCTAATAAAAGAATATTGATCTTTCACCTAACAAGTACTAAACTTGAATATGTAACGAATGCTAAATTCGTATGTGTGAAAAAATATATAAGAATGCTAATGAAATGAAAGCTAATAAGAGAATATTGATCTTTTACTTAACAAGTACTAAACTTGAATATGTAACGAAATATTCTGTAATCTTAAAATAATAAAAAAGAAGTAAAATAAGAAAAAATAGTTACAAGCCAAAAATAGAAAATTATGATGTAATGGCCAAAGATAATGAAAAAGAAATAACTCTAATAGGAGAGGAAGGTAAAAGAAAATTAAAAATAAAATAAGAAAAAAATAATAATAAAAAAGAGTAAAATAAGGAGAGGAAGGTAAAAGAAAATTAAAAATAAAATAAGAAAAAAATAATAATAAAAAAAGAGTAAAATAAGAAAAAATATTTACAAGCCAAGCCAAAATAGAAAATTATGATACGATGGCCAAAGATAATGAAAAAGAAAAAACTCTAATAGGAGAGGGAGGTAAAAAAAATTAAAAGTAAAATAAGAAAAAAAAAGTTACAAGTACAAAAAGTAGAAAATTATGGTGCAATGATCCAAGATAATGAAAAAGAAAGAACTGTATTAATAGTGTAGGAGAGGGAGGTCTCTCTTAACACTCTAAAGTAGATAATAAATTGAAAAAGAGAGGTGAACAAGGGCCTTTGTCCACCTATTTCACTTGTATTTATATTATTCATAGTGGTTAGAGTGATAGAACCTCCTTAATTAGGTTCAAAAGAGAATGCGATAAGAATGAAAAATGGAATTCTCTCTTAACACTTCAAAGTAGATCATAAATTGAAAACATCATAAAGAGAGGTGAACATGGGCCTTTGTCTTAGTTGTATTTATATTTGTAATAGTCATAGTGATAGAACCTCCTTATTTGGGTTTAAAAGAGAGAATATGAGAAGAATAAAAAAATGAAATCAATGATAAATAATATTTAGAGAGATTAAAATATGATAAATAATATTTAGAGATTAAAATATCATCAAAACCTATAAAAAAAATTAATGAAAGTTTTTATGATCAAATGAAAATTTTTGTAATCAAATGACAAAATTACGGAGAATTGTTCACTAAAGATCACCCACCATATGGGGTTTCTTCCCCCTTTAAACATGGTCAACAAGAGCAATATAACATGTTCAACTAACCATGAAAAGGAAAGAAAGGAAACATTGATCCGGATTATTTTGAGAAAAAAATGAAGGAAGTGATACAATAATGAAATGTAGAGAGATATTGCAATAAACATAGACATACAGTAATGCACATTTTTTTATTAATGGGAGAATGTACAGGAACTGTAAAATTACAGAGTGAATGACTCGCAAGAATGGTGACATCTTATCTCTGAGAAGAGATGTGATGACTACGCTCATTCACAAGAAGATAATAATGTTTACAATGAGGCTCCAAAGGCATTTTTAACATAAAGAAAATCCAAAACCCTAACCCCAAAAGATTAAATGCCTAAAAGTTTGGGAGCCCCGATGGGGGTAGTTGATGCATCAACTTCACGAGGGCGTAATCTTCGCATATGATCTTTGTCTGGGTCGTTTGATACCTCGTTGAAAAGGTCTATCCAAGAAGTACAAATTATTTCGAGTATTAAGGTAATCCTATGGCAATTCTTAGCCCCCCAAAAGTCCAAAAAAAATGTCATTTAGGGCCTCAAAACGACCTAGGAAGTTTGGGACTTGAAAAACTGTAAAAAACTACCAAAATGGAAAATTGTTCTTTGAGCCAGTGGAATAGGTGGGTGGCCACCAATATCCATGTAAATCATTCCTCCCCCCTTAGGAAGCAATGGTCCCCATTACATCAAGTTCCCGTGGAAGATGGGGAAGCTTTTGTTGAATTTGAACCTTGGTGAGTTGCTTGCCTTGTTGCCTTGTTGTCTTGCTTAGCTTGTTGAAGGTTTTCATCAACCTGTTCTTGGAGGGGTTGGATCCATTCAAACAATATAGTTGCATGAGCTGCCTGAGTGTGGGAGGACTCTGTTGGTGAAGATGCAACATGAAGAGTATGAAGGGATCTGTTATAACTTTTCTTGATTGGGCAGTGTTGAGGCACCCCCATAGGTGTAATAAGAATACCTTTCTACTCTTCTACAATGGTGTTGTTTTGGTTCTGTTGGATAGAAACTTCTTGGGAAGAGGATGCAATGATTGTAGCGTCCTTCTATTTTCCTTCTGACCGAATTTTGAAGAGGCTAAAATTTGCGGTATGAGAGATTAATTTGTGACACTATTTTTTCGAGACAGTAGTAAGAACTACCTCTAGTATCCTATAGAGCTGCCCCCCTAGAGTAACAATGACACTATGGGGTCAAGACTCATAAACAACATGGCACTTCCACATATATGGTTGTCCTAACAGAACATCATAGACTTCCAATGGGGAAACATCACACAATACGTCATCCTTGAAAGGCTTGATGTCTTAGGATAGGAGACATTGTTGGCTGATGCAGAGATCCTGACCCTAGCGAAGACACCTGATGTTGTATGGATGCGGGTGTGGTGTTGTAGACAAATCCAATTGCTTGAAAACCTTTGCTGAGATGAGATTCTTCTAGCGTCCACTATCAACAATAAAATGCAGTGAGGTCCCTTTTGTTGAAATATTGTAACTTCAAAGAGTATTATATTTATTATTGAGTCATTATGCATTATATCAATCCCCTTTTGTGGATTGATAATGTCAAGCATTGTAATTGACCAAATCCCCTTTTTCGGATTGGTCAAACCCTAATTTTATTATGCAAATTAAGAAGTCGTCCCCCAGGCCTAATTAAAGTGGTTTTAACCACTAAGAAGGCAAGTTAGCCTTGCCCAGTGAAGAGACACCTTTCCAACGCCTGCCAGCTAGTATAAATAAAGGAGGTTATAACCTCATTATCTCACTCACTCATTCTCTCATCAAGTGCACAAGTTTGGTAGCTACAGTTGGGAGAAGAATGAAGAGAGAGGCGCATTGCTCAGTGTTGGATATTCTCTAGTGTTTTGGTTTATTGTCTTGGCATTGTATTGGATATCTATATTAAGGAAGTTTTTTCTAGGTTTTCTTCCCCATGAAGGTTTCCCAGGATAAATGTTGTGTATTATAACTAAGTTGAAGAGAGCATCGTTCAATGGATAAAGAAAAATGTCATTGTTGTCCTACAAGAAAATTAGGGCTTTTGTTGAATAGGAATATCAACCTAAAAACCATCTAGAAAAGTGTGTCCTAGCATAGGGAACTCTTTGGAACCTTGAGCACACCTTTTCAGTGGACAAAGCCTCCAGAAAGTCAAACCCTATTTTTGATTGCTACTAGAAAACCAAAAAACCAGGAAACCATAACCAATACTAGAAGTACTAGTCCAGATTTCCGCAAGCTCAGTTTCAAGGGGTAAAATTTGGATTTTCATAAATCTATCTGCACTAGCTTACTCGCCTCAGCTCAACACATCTAGCCCCTGGATCAGAATTTCAAAATTTGAAGTTTGAAAAATTAGGGTTTTCTCATAAAACCCTAAGTGACAATTAAAGTACCAGTTGCAGTATAAGCTGCAATGAAATATTTTGTAAAGTGTTGGCCAACCTTAAAGTTGAAACACCTATGAAGTTTTGAAGGTTTGTTACCTATCACCACTGCTACCGGATGGTACTACCACCTGACGATACTACCAGAGGTATGTATTTACATATGTTTCAACTATATTATTCTAAGGGGTACTTGTAGGAGAAAGGATCTCCTATCATAGATCTAGAAGGATCTCATATCCAACATACTCAGAATACTAATGCACCCCATGTTTGATTATCTTGATATGCATATATTTATTATGACATTATTTTGACCTTATGAACATCTAGGTGGTATGTTGAAATCATACTAACCATTGGTCAAAATTATCAAGGCTGATTAAATTTGAGTTTATAGAGCTTATTCTCTAACTTAGATTTTTGTCGAGATAACATATTGTCTTGGTACATAAGACAGGTTGAAGAAAGAACTTGTCATCTTGAGTGAAGGAAACTTGAAAGAAAAACAACACACTCATTCTTAAGGACAAAACTCAAGGTTCTGGGTTTGATTTATTAAGTTGATAAGATTCAGAGTTGCACATGACAAGTTGATAACTACCCCTTTACAAGTAAACATTATAGTTGAGGTAGTAGTCTTTGAAAAGTATTATACTTGGTAGCATGTGATCATATTGAGATAAATGATTAATGTAATCATTTACTAGATACAACTAAAATCTCCTCTAGGAGAAACTTCTTCTGTTGGTTCCAGGTTACCTTGGATGAATGTTTGATCACAACACTAGAAGAGTGTTGATCTCATTTCGTATTGTATTTCTTACTTCTGATCTTTGTTTTGAGAAAGGTCACAAGTGAAATCTCTAAAGGAGCTATTGTGACAATTATTCATGCTATTGTTTTATTTACTATTATCAAAAGACTATTATTCTTGCTTGTTGTTTTGTTGACCTTGTTTCAAGTCATAGGTGATAAATTTGAGGAATCTATAGTGAAGGTTTTAGAAGGAAACAAATTAGATGAGACATGAAGTAGACCATGTACATGACCATATACATTCATGTACAAAATAATTTGAAGAAGAAGCTATCTTTGGAGATCCAGAGTATCTCATATGGAAATTGATTGTAAGGAGTAGAAGGCTCCAAAAATGACCGAACATTATAACAAGAACTCACAGTAGACTTGTTCAAAGGATAATGAAGCCACCTTGACATGAAGAAGAATTCACTTGAAGTATGACTCAACTTTTCATATTTAGACTTGGTATTCAACACCAAGCATACCCCATAAGAGATGATGAAGTCCTTGTAGACTCAGAATAAATCGAGAGTATGCACGACCTCAGAAAGGATCATATGAAGAGACAACTTTCAGGACTGGGAGACAGATGCCATGAGAAGACTAGATCGTAGCTTCAAAAAATTCTAGGAGATATGAAATCTGTTGTGAATATTCCCTTGTTTTAGTGATAGAGAAGGAATCCAGTCAGAAAGACTAGGATATGGATTCTTTCGTGAGACTAGAAGAGAAGTCAGTATCGACTTCCAATATTTATCTAAACAGATTAATCATGTTGCAGACGTACAAATCTTGATGTGTGTCCATAGGATTCTCCCAACAAGAGGGAGAAGACTATGACGAGATACTTACTCCAGTAATTGAAGAAATAGTTCCAGTATTCATGAAGACAACCAGAATAACCATGATTCATATATAGTATGAGATGTAGGGGGAGCAATCCCCATATTTAAAATTGAGTGTCATTTGGTGCATTACATTAGTTGGGTCATGGAGACATGACTACAATAAAAGATAGATTTACCTCCATGAAATAAGAAGAGATACCTTCAATATCAATTATTGAGCCACTCTCAATTTGAGATGAAGTTGTTGCCATGATGGAGTAGAGGAGTTACTCTCATATTTCAGTAGTCACAATGAGAATGGAACAACCATTCTCAGCTTCAAAGAATTTGCAGGTATAGAGTCCCAGTTCTAGAAGGAACAATTGTAGAAAGAGGAAAGGACATCCTCTCCGGAAGTGAGACAGATAGTGCTTTGCAGAAAGCACATAGAGTTATCACATGACTGTGTAGATTGAGTTGCAGTTGAGAAAGTGTACCAGGTTGGTACAAAGTGATGTGAAAATTTGATTTGAAGTTGAAGACAGAAATACTCAGGTCTGCAGATTGAAAAAGGCTCAGTATAGGTTGAAGCAGGCTTCTAGAGGTTGATATGGAAGAATTGACAATTTCCTAATGAGCTTGGACTTTACCAAGAGGAAACCTGATTCTAAACTTTACTTCAAGGTTATGAATGATGAGCCAATTATATTTTTGCTACTATATGTAGATGATGTATTCTTGACAAGATGAAGAAAATCTCATCACAGATTGCAGAAGAATCTCACTACAGAGTTTGATGAAAGACCTAATTCATTATCTCTTAGGTCTTGAAGTTTGGAAAAACCTAGAGAAGAAATTCCTTAACTAAGGGAAGTGTGCAGTTGAAATAATGAAGAGGTTTGCCATGTTGAAATGTAAATCCATGTACACACCCATGGAAACGAAGTTGAATATCCTAGTAGATACCTTGTCAGAATTGGTTGATGCTACTCTGTGCAGATAGATTATTGATTCGGTGATGTATTTGACGAATAACAGGCCAGATATGTGTTTTTCCTTGAGTCGGTATTAGGTAGAACCTATATTTGTTCACCTTGATGTTACAAAACATGTGATGAGATACCTTAAGGGTACGTTGGGTTTTGGTCTTTGTTATACTAGAGATAATGACTTTAGACTGAGTGGTTATACCGATTCAGATTGGGCTGGAAGTGTCTCTGACAGAAAGAGCACCTCAGGATGTTTTTTCAATATGGGGTCATCCATGATCTCATGGCAGAGTAGGAAGCAATCAAGTATTTCTCTCATCACGGAAGAAGCAGAATATATTGCAGCATGTTCTGCAAGTGGTGATTCCATATGGTTTCTGATGTTGTTGATAGATCTATTTGATCTGGAGATGGAAGCCACCATGATCCTATGTGATAACCATAGTTGTATAAATATGATGTGTTCCATGATGATTCGAATCACATAGAGATCCATTATTGCTTCATTCATGATATGGTGCATAGAGGAGCCATAAAGCTCCATTATGTTGGCACGAATGAACAAGTTGTTGATGTGTTGACCAAGCCTCTATCTCATGTAAAGTTTAAGCACTTTTGAGACAATATTGGTGTAGTCTGAAAGGACCTCCTCGAAAGAGGGATTAGTGTTGATTCTAGCCTAGTGCTAAATATTTCCAGCTTCATGCTGATGTTGTTGAGATGCCAGCCTCGTGATGAATATTTCCAGCTTCGTGCTATTGTTGTTGAGATTCCAACTTTGTGCTGAATATTTCCAGCTTCGTGTTAATGTTGTTGAGATGTCAGCCTCGTGCTCAAAATTTCCAGCTCCGTGCTGTTATTGATGAGATGCTTGCTTTGTGCTGAAGATTTCCATCTTTAATTGTTGATGTTGATGAGATGTCAGCTTCATGTTGAATATTTCCAACTTAGTGTTGATGTTGATGAGATTCCAGCTTCGTGCTGAAGATTTCCAAATTAGTGTTGATGTTGATGAGATTCCAACTTCGTGCTGAAGATGTCCAGCTTAATGTTGATGTTTATGAGATGCTAGCTTCGTGCTAAAGATTTCCAACTTAGTGCTAATGTTGATGATGCTCCAACCTTCATGTTGTGATGTTGTTGTGTTTTTATTAATGATGATGTATTAATGTTATACTAATCCATGTTGATGCAGATGATGATGATGATGCCATTACAACTCCTTGTTGTGGATGATGATATTGATGATGAGAATTTTTTTTTATGATTTATAGATATGCCAGCGAGTGTTCCAGATGTTGTTGATGCTGTTGCCCTCTCTCTCTCCTGATGATGTTGTAGAATACCCTTCTTGTTAAGGGGGGGTGTTGAAATATTGTAACTACAAAGAGTATTATATTTATTATTGAGTCATTATTCATTATATCAATCCTATTTTGTGGATTGATCATGTCGGGCATTGTAATTGATGAAATCCCATTTTTTGGATTGGTCAAACCCTAATTTTATTATGAAAATTAAGAAGTCGCCCCCCAAGCCTAATTAAAGTGGTTTTAACCACTAAGAAGACACATCAGCCCTGCTCAGTGAAGAGAAATATTTCCAGTGCCTGCTAGCTAGTATAAATAAAGGAGGCTAGTGCCTCATTATCTCACTCACTCATTCTCTCATCAAGTGTGCAAGTTTGGTAGTTGCAGTTGGGATAAGAAGGAAGAGAGAGGCACATTTCTCAGTGTTGGATATTCTCTAGTGTTTTGGTTTATTGTCTTGGCATTGTATTGGCAATCTATATTAAGGAACTTTTTGTTGGTTTTTCTTCCCCGTGAGGGTTTTCCAGGATAAATGTTGTGTATCTTGTGATTTTGTTTCTCTCGGTGATCCTACCTATGCTATCGTTATCTAGTAAATTGAAAAGAAACATAATAATATCTCAAAACTTAACACTCTTCACCTACATCTGTGAATGGGAAAGGCACTCCCCCTCCTCAATATCCTCTTGTTCTTCTGGTTGGATTGTTGTGGTCATGACAGTAGTAGTGGGTTCTGCATCAATTATCTATCTCATTTTATTATTATCTGAATCAGAGTCTGATTCAGGTTCTGTTTCTTTGAGCTCGACTGCCAATGATTATTTCGAGCAACATTCATCAGTGTTGTGCCAACGGATTTTGTGGAATTCACACCACTACGAAGTGTCCTTCTTCGTCTTCCCGTTGCTCTTTTTTTCCTGTGGCTTGGATTTGTTGTCCTGAGGTTGGCTATTCTGTGGATTAGGGCTACCTTTACCATACTTCGGTTGTTGCAGATTTGCAAACCCAAACTCCCACTTTTTTTGTTGTTTGAGTTTCTATTTGATATTGACATTATATCAATAAGCGGATCCCAATGATGAGATGTCCAGAAACTCCATTTTGGTTTGGATGTACCGGTGTAGAGACCTGCGGTATTTCAAAACCAGATGTCACACAAAGTCTTTGATACCCAGCTTGGTGTGCAAGGTATGGAAGGTATTTGTGAACTCCGACATTGTTTGGCCACTCTCTTGATGTAACATGGTCGATTTCATGTATTGGTCATCATAGTTTACTGACGGGGTAATATTTCTCCTTGACTGCATCCATAAAAAAATCCCAAGTGCGCTCGACCCTAAATATTCCAAACTCCTTTGTAGAATTTTTTGAATAGAGAAATAACCTTCTAGTAAATTTAACCACTTTTCCAAAGCATCTGCATCGATTTGGCCTTCAAATACAAGAATATAAAAATTAACTTGTACCTTGAATGGGGTAGCGTCTCCAAAGCGACTTCTTGGCGAAGAAACGCCTGCTATTGTCATAAATCGTTGAAGGATTTGGGAGAAATTCTCCAACATCTCGTTCCTCTGTTGTGTAAAGGATTCTGCGAGCAACAACTTGATGGGATATTCTAGTCACTCGTCTCTCTTTTCTTCCACCATGGGAAGTCTCTTGGGCTGGAAAGAGTTTTTGTCCTCAAGGGAAACTAGCTCGAGACCCAACTCTTTATACCCTGACCTCGTCGGGGACATGCAAAATATAAACAAAAAGGAGTAGCTTGCTCTCATACCATTGATCTAGATTATTTTGAGAACGAAATGAAGGCAGAGATATAACAATGAAATACACAAAGATATTTCAATAAACACAAAGATACAGTAATGCACAATTTTAATTAATGGGAGAATGTACAGAAACTGTAAAATTACAGAGTGAATGACTCACTAAAATGGTGGCATCTTATCTATGAGAAGAGATGTGATGGCTACGCTCATTTGCAAGAAGATGATGATGTTTACAATGAGGCTCCAAAGGCCTTTTTAACATAAAGAAAATCCAAAACCCTATCCTCGGAAGATGAAACGCCAAAAGGTTTGCGGCCCTCAATGGGGGTAGTTGATACGTCAACTTCCCAAGGGCGTAAATTTTTCATATGATCTTTGTTTGAGGTGTTCGATACCTCATCGAAAATGTCTATTCGAGAAGTACATCTTTCGTTGAGGGTAAGAGATTGTTGTCGGCAACTCCTACCCCCCAAAAGTCCAAAAAACATCATTTAAGGCCTCAAAACAACCTCAAAAGTTTGGGACTAGAAAAACTGTAAAAAAATGCCAAAATGAAAAACTATTCTTTGAGTCAGTGGAAAAGGTGGGTGGCCACCGATATTCGGGTGGATCAAGCATGCAATAGTAATGACATTTTTTAAAAGAAAATTGTGAACATTAACAATATTATTTAGTTATAATTAAATTTTAATTACAAATAATAATATCTAAATTAATTAATAAAAGTTTCATAAGTATTATATAATAAAAGTAAAAATATTAAATATTAATTGTTAGTTCAAAACTTTAGATGATTTTAGTTCTACTTGGTTGAGTCGAAACTTTAGATGATTATCATTATGTATATGTTTTAAATGAATATAATTTTTTGAAATTTATTAAAAATCATCTATAACTTAAAGAGTAATATCAAAAAATCACTAAAAAAATAAATAATAATAAAAGAACCATTTCAATGAAGAAAAAAATAACTAATAAAAAAATAATAAAATTCATATAATTAATAATAAATAAATTATGTGATGATTTTTTCCATTTTCAAAGGGCAAAGATTTTACTAATTTTATAAGTTTTTGTCACTGGTTAGAGCATAGCATGTAAATTTGATTTTTTAATTTATTTTATAATGTTGTACATATTTCCATTATTAAAATTATGTAAAAATAATTATGATCTACATATTTCAGTCATTAGAATTATCTACTTTAAAATATAATAAATAATAATATTATATACTAAGTTTTTAATAGCTCAAATATAACAAAAGATAATATTAATCTCATTACTCGACTTATATTCATTATAAGTAGGAAAGATGAAGATAGGGAGGAATGATTTAGTGAAAGAATTCTTCCATTTATGAGATAGTGAAAGAACTTTATAATATTGATTTTATGAGACAACTTATATTCATTAAATATGGAAAGATAAAGTATCGTATTATTATAACATGATGAGGAATTATTTAGTGAAAGAGTTTGTTATGATGAAGGAATGATTTAGCGAAATTATTATTTTGGATGATGGATTTGATTGGAGATTTGGATTATTCAAATTTGTGAATTTTTAAAATTATTTTAATAATAATTTTTTTATAAAAATCTAAAAAAAATTGATAAAAAAAGTTTATTTATAAATCAAAATATTAATTTATTTTTAAAATAATTTTATTTTAATAATAAAATAAAATATATTTTTTAATAATAAATTAAAAATTAAAAATATTTTATTTTAATAATAAAAAAAACAAAAAATAAAGTTCTACAAGCAAGCATTTTTTTTAAAAACAATTTTGATTTATGTTTCGATAACTGGAATATCGACTAGCACAGCTACCTCACTGGCTCCTATCGGTTGGTCACTGCATTAAATTTGTTACTCTGAATAATCCAAATGATTAAAAAGGCATGTGTTAAAATTTTTACATAGATCAAAAATGTGAATTAAATTGTGCAAAAAGTTTTACTGATACAACGTTGTTCAAAATAATTCCAAACACAAATGGCAATTGCAATTGCTGGACATCAAAATAATTCCATAATTTAAAATATTTTAATCATATATTAAGATCATTTTGAAATTAAAATGACATTATTATTATGGAACTCAAATGACAATATCTGGACATCAAAATACCTAGAATCCAGAGCAGTTTGGCTAATTGCAAAAGAACATATTTGTTTCAGTAGGTCTAGGGTTTTAACATAAACCAATGTTTAGTAGGTCTAGGGTTTGAACATAAACCAATGTTTACTGTAACAATTTAGACATTTTTCCATCTAAAAATGCAATTTGGTTAAATTTTTTTATTTCCTCAATGGAAAAAGCACCTGAAATTTTTAGGAAATTGAGAGTAAAGCTAAACGGTTGAGAAGTAAAGAGTAAAGAGATAAGTGGTTGGATAGTCATAAAATTTTGATTATAAAATTTAAACCATAAAATTTGGGGTTGGTTAACTCTTTTACTAAATGTTTTTTTTTTTTTTAGGAATCAGGCTATATAAATTTACACGAATCACTATTTTTATCCATTTTTAGATGTAGAAATGGATTCAGCATGTTGAAAAACTCTCAGGCACTCGGATTAAACAGAAATAATCATTCAAATCCACTAATCCAACAATTTCTCACTGAATTTCGGGCAAATATCCTCCTAAAAAATCATCATTTCTTAGCATCTTTAGCCTACTGCATAAAATTTAGTTTAGTTTAAACATTCTATCTTTTGGTTTTGTTGAGGTGATTTTTTCTATTTGATTTTGCTCGAAATTTGGTGAGGAATGGTTAGATTTGCAGATTTGAGTTTAGCTTAGTTTAAACATTCTATCTTTTGGTTTTGTTCCAGTGATTTTTTCACTTTGAATTTTCTCTAAATCTGGTGATGAATAATTAGATGTGCAGATTTGAGTGGCTAAATTTGTATAATTAAGTGCACCTAATTTTTTTCAAAAATACAATTTAAACAACAAAAAATAACTATTTTAAACAACAGATTCTGTACAGATTTACATGACCTGATTCCAACTTTAAAAAAACAACCAAAACCCTAATAAAATTTTGATCATAAATGTAAAAGACCCCACAAAGAATATTCGACATTAATCCATTTCGTCCATCTATTAAACATTTTTTATTAAAAAATTTATAAATGTGCAACCCACGGGGATGCCTATCGGCGTAACAGAACAGGCAACTGGATTATCCATTCAAAGTACGCCATGAGTATCAAATGAGTTAAAAACTGGAATATCGATTCAAAGTTCACCGTGAGCATAAAAGTTAAAAACTGGAATATCGATTCAAAGTTCACCGTGAGATCAGTTTGAAAAAAACTAGGATTAGGTGAGATCAGATTAGGTCGCTTAAGCGTTACTTAGGCTATTAAGTCGTACATGATTTGGTATCCGAGGTTAAAAATCAACATGTTGAGGTAATGGATAAAAATTAGGTTTGGTGTGACTTGG
>ML796186.1:198583-218409 GCA_009831015.1 Picea engelmannii
TGAATTTTTACTGCCCAAAAATGGATGGGCAGCTTATCAACAATCTTAATGGGATATACTCAATGCTTCTTAACAATATTTTTTTGATGTGTTTCTTACTTGATGGGCAGTGTATCAACAATCTTAATGGCATATAATCAATGCTTCTTAATAATAATCTGGATGTCCTTCAACAACTGTTTTCTATTGTTGGAATAATGTTTGGAATAATGTAGAAATGATAAGCAGATTGCTAGGGATTGGGTTGATATGTTCGGTTTATATTTAGCATGGAGAGGTTTGAGATCCACACTTCTTGGATCTATGATTTGGTTTGTTGTGCCTATCTCACCTATATATTGTATTCTGATTTCATTAGATAATCGAATTGCTTTTGATCATTTCTTTGAGTGAGCGAGCCTTTTGTGCTCTGCTCCCTTTTGTCTCTCTGTGTTTAATTTAAGTTGGTATTAGAGCTTCAGGACTGGGCGTGACTCCCTCACGGGAGTGCTCAGAAATATGTGGAGAGTAGAGGAGTATGTTTGAGAGAAAGAGAGAAGGGGGCATTGACTGCCCGAACTGGATAAGAAGGCATTGTGCAGCCCGCACAGAAAAGAAAGACGAGAAGCGGTCGATTGAATAGGCCAACAACAGACCCTGCGTTCGTTGCAGAGCTTGATAGCATCTCGAAAACAATCTACTGCATTTTCATTGATTCTGCTGCGAATCCATAAATCTTTACGGTAAAGTTTGAATCATGAGTTTTCACTGCGCAGATGGAGTTAAATATCGTTCAGATCCGTCACCGGACCGTCGAGTTCTGTGCAGTTTTGTGTTTGATCTGTTTTTGCTAGTTTTAAGGCGGTAAATAGTCTCGAACAAGGCGAAGATCGAGGAATACTGGGAAAATATCGCCCTACCACTTGATTTGTCTATTTCCAAGCTTTAGTGCTGAGGTTCTCGCAGTAAGAGTTGCTGGATAAATGGATTAGAAAAATTGTAATGGGTAAGCAAAGGAGGTTGAAACAACTCTGGAGAGAGTTGAAACACATGTGGAGAAAGAATCAGCAAGAGGAAATGTATTTTGCAGGTAAATATAATGTGTTTTCAGCAGTAGCAGAGGAACACATATCTGATGGAGACCAGGATCAGATTGCGGATCTGGAGCAGATTGATGAAAATGAAGAAATCAATGCAATAATGAAAAGGTTAATGCCAGTTTTACCATCATTTTCAGGTAAAAATTTTGATCTTTGGAAAATGAAAATGGAAGGTTTACTTGGATGAGTAGATTTATGGGAACTTGTTCAAAATGGTTATGAAGATCCTACTAAGAAGAGAAGAGATAAATTAACATTATATCTTATTAGTTCATCATTGAATAATGACATCCTCTCTGCTCTGTTATATGAATTTGGTAAAATAGAGAATGCAAAAATGTTTTGGGATATCATAGAAATGAAGTATAGTGTAGAGGGAATAAACACTTTGGAGCATATCAGTGCATTTGAAGAAGCTTATGTGGGTGAAACTGAACTTAGCCAGATTGTTGTGAATGAACCCCACTGTATAGACATACAGTTGAATGATGAATTTGAAACAAATGCATCTCTGTATGAGGAAACTTCTGAAATTGATGGAGAAGATGTATATGTGAATAATGATGATTGTATTGTCAGTCTTATAACTGAAATAAAGACTGGAAATGATTGCATTGAAATCACAATGATTGATGATGAAAGTGTGTATGTAGCTGATTGTGATAATGAGAATGAAAACCTTGTGGAGGAAGATCTCTTTGAAGGAGAAACATATGAAGTCAGATTTGATGAAGACAATTCATCTAATGAAGAGTGGTCAAAATTGATGCATGAAAAACATCTTATTGATGAGTTGTTGTTTGGTGAGAAGAATGGTCCACTTGCATACACAAATCAAGTGGAAGACAACTTTATTGTTGCGGAGAAGGAAGAGAAGGAAGATGAACATGAGAGAAATTAGAAAGCTCTCTTAGAAGAGCAAAATGAAAATAGCAAAAATTGTATTGATACTCTAATGAATGTTTTTGAGTGTGCAGGGTTTACTAAGGAAGAATGTGATGTGAAGCACTTAGGTGAAGTGCCACATAAGTTTGATGAAGAATTATAATTTATTGAGGAATGGCTTCAAAATCCATATTATGATGAATGCAAAGAAACATTAGATTATGATGATGACTGTATGGACACTGAAGAAGAAGAAGACTGCATTACAGATATAGAAATTGAGTCAGTTTTTATAAAGTGGAGTCCTGAAGAAATAAAGTACTACTATGAGCTGATGTTGCAAGAGTTTGTTGAGCAGGACATTGTTAATTGTATCCAGAAATGGGAGCAAAATATTTATGTGGAGTTGGAAGCATTTGCGAACATTAAAGACAAATGTTCTCAGGACAAAGAAAATGCAGAAGTGTTGAGAACAAAGAACAATAATCAGAAGTCAAATTCCAAAATGCCGAGGAACAAAGCAAAAAGGGCTATGAAGCAGAACAAAGTCAAGATGAAACATATATGGAGTAGCAAGCCAAGGAAGAAGCTCCATCTACATCACTATCTAAGATCAAGAAAGGTTAAGTTGAAATTGTTAATTTGTAAGCTTAGCTGAGACTGAGACCAGTAAGCATGTTATGTTCTACTATGTTATGTTTGGTAGAAAATCCATTTCTACATTAAGGGGGTATGTTGGAATAATGTAGAAATGATAGGGAGATTGCTAGGGATTGGGTTGATATGTTCTGTTTATATTTAGCATGGAGAGGTTTGAGATCCACACTTCTTGGATCTATGATTTGGTTTGTTGTGACTATCTCACCTATATATTGTATTCTGATTTCATTAGATAATCGAATTGGTTTTGACCATTCCTTTGAGTGAGCGAGCCTTTTGTGCTCTGCTCCCTTTTACCTCTCTGTGTTTAATTTAAATTCTATTGCTTCATTTTATTAGTCAGTGGATTTGAAACACATGTCATGTCATACATCACATGTCATGAAACACATGTTATTACACTGACATAAGACTAATACATATGATATTACTGACACATGTCACTAACCATATAAGCATAAGTCTAGTACATATGATATTATCAGAATGTAATGGATCTTGGACGGAGGGATATATAAAATTTCTTACATGTGTTTGCTTTATATGATATAATAATGATACTATTATAGAATTTGGAGCGGGAGATAGATGAAATTTATCACATGGGTTGCATGATAATATAAAATTAAGCAGCAACCTCCTCAAAATAAAGAATTTCTTTCCAAATGTTTTCATGCTTTTAGTTCATCTTTTTACTTTTGAATTTCAACATCATTTATATTAAAATATATACATAGCTTTTATAATCAGATATATTTATTAGTACCATTTTTTTAAAAATGAAAGTTACAAATATTATTTATTTTATTTTAATGTGAATTTTTTTTTATATAAAAATAAAGCACATTATTATTATAAATTGAACACTTTAAAATCAAAGATCACCACACTAAGATTTATATCTTTAAAAATTTTAAGGAGGGAAATAGTTCATAGTAATTAAACACTTTAAAATCAAAGATCACCACACTAAGATTTATATCTTTAAACATTTTAAGGAGGGAAAGAGTTCATAGTAATTAGGCAATTAATTAATTAATTAATGCTAGAAACATGGGTAGTATGAAAGAGTGTAATTAAAACAAGATGTGTTTATATAATTTTAACATTTTAAGGAAAATGTTTACACAAATTAAAGATAGTGACATATAGATTTATATAGTAAAAACTCTTAAAGAGGAAAATAGTCATAGCACTTAGGTAATTTATTAATTTATTAATGATTGAATCATGGGTTGTATGAAAGAGTGCAAGAAAAACAAAATATATTTACACAAGTTGAACATTTTGAAGAAAATGATTACACAAATCAAATATCATGGTATTAGGATTTATATGGTTAAAATGCTTAAGGAGAAAAGAAATCCTTAACACTTAGGCAATTGAATAATTCTAGGATCATGGGTTGTATGAAAAAGTATAAGAAAAAATACACACACAAGTTGAACATCATAAGGAAAATACTTACACAAATCAAATATCATGGCATTGATATTTATATGGTTAAAATCATTAAGGAGGGAAACAACCCATGGAACTTAGGAAGTTGATTGATTCTTAATGTAATTTACAAGAACATCTTTGGAATATATCATCAAAAAATAAATCTCCATGCTCTTTAAATAGAGATCATGTATCAATCAATTGTTAAGTCATGGATCAAGTTACATTAATATTGAAGAAATGTTTGAACTATCAAATCACTCATTTGTAAGATATGATTGTGATTATCAGATTAATAAAATACAAAATCACACTAAAGAATAAAGTACAAAACCATACTAAAGAAACACACTAAAATAAAACTTTAACCTAAGACCACATTAGACAAACTTGCACTTAAACTAAATCCTACTGTCAAAATTTCCTAGCACCACCCCCCTTAGGAAAAATTAACGATATGATTGAAATATTTACAAAAGTGTCAAAAGGAGAAAGAAAGAGGCATGAGAGCCTGGATCCCCCTTTGATGACAACATATTGAACTCCTAACATAGAGGGAAGTTGTAAAAGGATGTACTATCAAGTGCTTAATATGTAGTGTGTTGATGCTAAACTAGATGTTGAGAAAGTAGTAAACAAACAATCTTCAAAAGTGTTCAACAAAACAGGGTATTCCCACACATGACAAACACCTTAAGTAACCACTCACACAACCATATTTTTGCATAGTTAAAACCATCGAATAGGGAAACAATCCATGGCCCCAACCAATGCGGCCACTTGAGACAATATATTAATCTAAAAGAAAAAAATTACAAGAGAGTTTCTCACAATAGATTATTAGAAAATGGCCCTCTATGCTCTTTAAATAGAGATCATGGACCAATCAAGTGTTAATCCATAGATCAATAGCCATTAGTATCAAGGATAATATGATATGTTGGATCACTCTATGTCTATAACATATCGTGATTGTTGGATTACATAACTACAAATGCATACTAAACAAACACACTCAAAAATACATTTTTACCTAAAGACATATTAGACCAAGTTGATATTAACTAACACCTAAGTGTCGAAATATATAAACATCCCCCCCTAAGAACAATTTGGGATAGGATTGAAGGATTTACAAAGGTAACACAAATAGGAGAAGGAATGAGGCATTAGAGCCTATCCCCCCTTAATGACAACTTCCTAAACTCCTAACATAGATCGAAGTTTGGAAAACTTCACTTATGTAAGAGACTTTGTGAAAATGTCGACAACTTGATCATATATGGGGAAAAAGAGCACTTCAAGAACACAATTATGAATGAGCTTTCTAATGAAATGCATTTGTAGCTCAATGTGTTTGTTATGTTGATGTTGAATTTGATCTTTGGAAAGCTTGACGATACTCTGATTATTGCACTAGAGGGTGGTCAGATGTTGTTGTTGGAATCCAAACTCTAAAAGAATCTATCAAAGCCACAAGGCCTCTTGAATTGCATTAACCATTTCTTGATACTTTTCTTTTGCTAAAGAAAGAGAAAGAGTCTAGTGTTTATTACAAGCCCAAGTGACAGGTCCACAACAAATACTGAAAACATAACCTATAGTATACTTTCGAGATCACCATCCCAATCAAATTCAAAGAAGCCAACCAATAAAGGACTCCCCCATGAATTGTAATGTGTCCAAAACTAAACTATATCACAAACATATTGAAGTATACTTTTTGCTACTTTCCAATGGCTCTCATGGGGTGTTTGCATATATCAGGCCATAAGACCAACAACAAAGGAAATATCAAGATGGATATGAGTCAAATACAAGAGTCTACCAACTAATTGGTGGTACACGGTGTAATTCACTTCAAGTGTAGTATAGGTGGCAACAAGTTTGACTCCAGAATGGAAGGGAGAAGCTAATTTACAATATTCCATATGAAAGTGGTGAACAAGGTCACATGCATACTTAGACTGGGAAAGGGAAATCACTTCCTTGTTTACAATACTTGGAGGAAAAGGAAATAATGAAAATAACCTAAGTCTATCATTTCAAATTTCTTCTTAAGAATAGATTTCATATTGTTTAAATTTGTAGGCTCCCTACGAGTGAGGATAATGTTATGTTCCCGAGCCGATTTTCCAGGAACATCACGTTTTGCATGAATTTTTAACTATTTCTGGTTGTGGGATTTCGTCAAACACTTTGTTGATTTACTTATGTTTGGGTGTTTTCTTGCAGGTTGACTTCTTTAATTAGGCCTTAGGGTTTATATTCAGTTATCACACATAGATATGAAGATATAATCAATGGAAATACAAGATACACCAAATATGGAACCAATAGCAAAGATCTGACCTTTATTAATATAATGAGCAAGAACCTGATACAAGAGTGAGGCCGATATGGAATGATCAACAAATGGATCCAATAAACATAATAAGAGCTACTACAAAATGCTCCCATGAAGAAGATGAAAGCCTCCAAAGGCTGAATACACAATGAAGACTTAATACAAGAAGATATATGGGTCGTATGAAGTACCAAACCCCCAACTAGAAAGGTCATGCTCTAGTAGAACATTGAAACCCTCAATAATTCAGCGCAACTGAAGGAAGCCTCCAAATGAGTCCAAACTCGATAGAATGATAGATCGGTGTGATAGGATCCCCCTCCTGAGGTCTCAGGCCGAAATGATATGGATAAATCCTCCAATGAAGTTGCACCCTCTTGAAACCATGAAGTGCCCAATAATTCGGCCCTGATGAAGGAGTCCCCCAAATGCCCTGAAACTTGCTAGAAAGATAGATTGGGCCACGGAAAGTCAATAGGTGAAGTCTATGGGTCAAATATGAAGTATAACCCCTCTAATATGAATAGATCTGAATCTCAAAAATGCCCTCCTTCTCTCCAGTTTGTCCCAATGCTCTAGGAAATCATTTGTACCATATAAATCTCTCAAAAGGCACTAGAAATGATGGTGAAGACCCTGGAAGAAGAACCTAGATACTTAAATCTCCAATATCCCTTCTCCTTGGTTAGATCGAACCTTCCTTCAATGAATGGTATGCCCCCCTTGCTAGAAACCCCCAATGGTGTGCCCTCTGTCTTCCTGTACCTGTAACTGGTGTAGAACTCTCCTACAACTGAGTATATCTGAAATAGAATGGTGTGGGTGGAGTATTGCATCCCCGAGACTAATCTTGGAACAACATAGGTGGAATATTTCACCATCGAATTTTCTTTTAGGGTTTGTTAAGTCAAAGCCCTCAAAACCCCCAAGGCATGGGATCACTAGCTAGAAGCCACATATCAAAATGATAATCATACATGAATGAGAGAATAGATGCCCTTTCCTCTCTTTTATACATCCTTCTCACCTTGTCTCTCCAAAGTGATTTTTACTTTATTATTAATTAATTAATTAATTAAATCACTCTAATTAATTAATTAACCCTTTTACCTTTGAAAAGCACCTTATCTCTCCTTGTGGCTTGCTTGGACACTGGAAGTCACTTCTCATCATCCTATCTTATAGTGTTGTTCCTATCGATTCCAATGAGATTTTACACTGAGAGGTTCCTCCAAGTATTGTGCCCAAAATGACCTCTTCAGTGAATTGAATTAACCTATAGCTCAAAAATACTCAAAATCATGGAAATCGTTGGAATGCAATGGAACCAAATCCAATCTGTGCGGAATGGATCATAATGATGAAATATGATGAGCGATGCAAGACGGACCCCAAAATATCCTTCAATAGTCATTGTACTCGCTATACCATCCATTTGGCTGCTCTGGTCATCATAACACCCTGAAATGTAATGATGTACCAAAGTGGGGACATTATAGATAAGGTCATAAACATAAAGAACAAGTATTATGAAATGGATTCCTACTTTCTTGGTATAGACCTTAGAGTCAAAATGACATCTAGAAAACTCTATGTCAAGAATAAATCTATCCATTTTAGAATAAAAATCCTGAGGACCTTTCTTAATACCATAGAGAGATTTCTTAAGATGGAAAACAATGTTGGAGCCATTTTGAACATAGTCAGGAGGTTGTTCCATGTACATTTCTTCTTGCAAATCCCCATGAAAGAAGATGGATTTAACATCCATCTGATGAACCCCCCATCTATGTGAGGTAGAAAGGGATAGAACAAGGTGGTTGGAATTCATTTTGGATACAAGGGAAAAGGTTTCATTGCAGTCAATTCCTTCAACTTGAGAGAACTCTTTGGGAACTAACCAAGCCTTAATACTTATGTTTTTGAACACTTCCATCTAATGCATACTTAGTTATATCCAACCATTTGGATCTAACAAATTTTCTTCCTTTCGGAAGAGGTACAATTCCCAAGTATTTTTCACCATTAAGGAACGATATTTTCATTCATGTGTGTGTCCCAATCTAGATGGATGGAAGCTTATGTAAATGTTTTTAGATCGTGAATCTCTTAAACTTGATCCAAAAGAGAGGAGGTTCATTGAAACTATGAACATGTACGTCATTGATATCTAGGATCACCAACGAGATCATCAGCTTCTTCATGTGTTGAATGGACCCATCTAGGAAGCATTAGTGTTGATGCAAGTTCATTTTCAATGGGCTCAGCTGGACGAAGGTGAGCAAACATAGGTGGATTTTCATCCTCGTTATCATCATTTGAAGAAGAAACCAAAATAGGATCACTAACATAAAATTTGGGAAGAGAAAATGGTATATACACTAAAGATGGTTCGAGGGCTGAATATGGAACACATGTTGAATTAGGCTCACATACCAATATATTTTCATAAAACTTAACATATCTTCTAATATTTATTTCATTGGAATGAGGTTGAAGAACTTTGTAACCTTTGACATCTTCAGAATATCCAAAAAAATTTCATTTCTCACTTTTAGGTTGTAATGTTTTACTTTTATCATTAGGAATGTGAGCCCATACTTCACTACCAAACACACAGAAGTGGCTTACATTTGGTTTAATTTTACTCCATGTTTCTTCCACCCAATAATGGAGACCTAAGTAATTTACTATGTAATTGATACGATTTACAATATAATTGATACAATTTATTTTTTCCACCCAATAATGAGGACCTAATCTCTTAGATTAGATCATACAATTTTCCATTTCCTTTGATGTGCAATTATTTCTCTCAGAAACACCATTTTGTTGTGGTGTATATGGAATAATATGTTTCATTTGAATTCCCTATGTAGTGCAATAGTTTTTGAATTTTTTGTTAACATATTCACCTCCATTGTTTGTTCTTAACCTCTGCAGTTGATGTCCAGATTGTTTTTCTAGATGTGAAATCGATGTAGAGCCTACAAAGAGAATATAACATTCAACAAGGAACAACAAAACTTGAAAATTATTGAGAGAAATATGAAGAGAGAATGAAAGAATTGTATTCCATAATGAATGAATGGAAAATTACATGTGATATACTCTACATGGACAAACTAATGTGCCATATTTGTCTTGTAGAGAGATGTGGACATACATTGATAGAAACCCCAATGAACTGCCACCTAGTCCTAGTTAATTGGTCATTCGGTCATGAGTTAACGAGATCACACAAGCAAGGATGATTTTAGGGGCTAAATTTCGTTGATGGGCCAATTTTCCATGGTTTTTCCCAAAAATAGATTCGTTATTCTAAAATTGATTAGCCCAAATTCTATAGGATATAATTATTTTACCTTAAAAATCGCCAAAATTTTATACAAAGTATAAAATCCTTAGAAATTTGAATACTTTTACCAATATATCACCAACATTTTATAGTTGGCATATGAATGATTAGTAAGATTCGCCAAGGTTTCTACATTTTAAAATAATTTTTCATCCTTAAAATTGTCTATGCACATAAGTAGAGTGGAGATAATCTCATGCATGCACATGTGTAGCACTATCCTAGCCTCATGCATGTTAAGTGCACCCTCCTGGTGATGATTCCAAGGTTTCCATGCAAGACTTAGCTCCACTAGTCTAGCTAAAGTACAATTGAGTAATGCCTAAAGAGGAGGTGGTTCCCTTGTCTAGGGGAGAATATTTTAGACCAAAAGAGACCAAGGGGAGCCCTCAACATAGACTAATGAACATAGGAAAACAAACACTAGTTGGGTGTGTAATATCTTCAATACCCCCCTTGAAGTACTACTAGGTAGTACACAATGACTGGGTCCTGGAAAGAAGCCATGTTAGGTACTCATTTTATAATGCATCTAATAAACATAGAATATTTTAAAAAGAGGAAAGAGGGAAAGCCTCATGGGAAACCCCTCCTCCCTCAAAATACAATGTTGAAAAGGAAGACAATTGCTATGCAATTGTGTCCTTCACCCCAATGCGGTCTCCCAGAAAGTGGAATTTCTACTCGGTGAAGGTCTTCATGAAGATGTATACATTCTATTTATAAGAGATATAGTACTAAAGATCGATGATCCCATCATGTATCAATCCTATGATGTGTATGGTTCTTTGTCGATGCATTGAATCTGTACAAAACTTTAGTGGGATCTTATTATCACACAAGATGATAGTTCGTCGATGAAACAAGATACCAAGCTCTGTGACGAAGTGTTGCAACTAAATGGCCTAAGTTGTAACATTGAATGCACTTCTATATTCGATCTCTGCTACTGACAAATCAATGACTAATTTCTTTTTTCTGGACCAACAAATTGGGTCAAATCCCAAATTGAGAACATATTTGGAGGTGCACTAGCGATCTTTGTTATCACCATATCAATCTGAATCAGTGTAGCTGGTGAGATCAAATGTACGTCATGTTGCATATTGTATACCATGTCTAGTGGTACCTTTGACATACCAACGGATCTTGGCATCTTTCCAATGTAGTTCATGCGGCTCTTCCATGTATCTGGAAACTACTCCTACTACATATGATATATTAGGATGGGAGTGGGTGAGATAAAAAAGGCTCCCCACTAACTAAAAATACTTAGTATAATAGACCAATGGTGTATCCCCTCCATATTTGAGATTCACCCCTGATAGAAAGGTGTGGTAGTTGGTTTGCAGTCAGTCATGTGAAATCTGACGAAGAGATCTATGGTATACTTTGACTGAAAAATATTGAATATTGAATCAACTTGGTTGATTTCGAGACCAAGAAAGTAGTGTAGTAGACCCATGTCGATTATGGATAACATGTCATGTAAAGAAGTTTTGACTGTAGCAATGATTGAGACTAAACTCCCTATGATTAGTGGATCATCTACATATAATACTATAATCAACATAGAATCAAAATTTCTCAACATATAAACATTTGAATCAGATTTACAATGAATGGAATTTTGAGAGAGTAAGTAAGAATCCATTTTGGCATACCAAGCTCTAGGTGCATGCTTGAGGCTATAGAAGGATTTCTTGAGTCTGAAAACTAGTGATGGATTATGCACATACCCTTGCAGCTTCTCTATGCAAATTTATTCTTTGAGATCACCATGAAGAAATACATTCTTCACATCCACATGGTGAACCTCTCACTTTCGTGTTGTTTCAATAGTGAGAGCCAATCGAATGGAATCCATGTTGGCCACTGGTGCAAATGTTTCATTGTAGTCGATCCCATGAACTTGTTGAAATCCCTTGGCCACCAAACTTTCTTTGTGTATTCTCACAAGTCCATTTGTTTTTTTCTTTGACATGTAGATCCACTTGCATCAAAAAAGTGTCCAATCAGATGGAAGAATAACCAAATCCCACGTTTGGATCTCAATGAGGGATTTGTACTCCTCATTCATGGATGCTTCCCAATAAGGATTCCCTTCAACCTATGCATAGGCATGAGGGTCTGATACTATAACCATATCAAAATGCATGAGTATTACTAGTTCTATGGTAGTGAGGGCATGTGAAGCTTCCTCAAAATGGGATCTCATCCTTCTTGGATCGACAACATCGCCCACAAGATCATTGGTTACATGTAGGGTGGATTGTTCCCATTTGGGTCTTGGTTATGGATCGACACATGCATGCTCATTTTCTTCTGAATTAGATTCAAAAATCAGATATGAAATATTATTTGATTGATACGAAGCATCATCTCTGAGATCTGCTTCAAGAATAAGCAAAAAAGTTTATGCATGTTGTTCTTGAGATACATGCAAGGGAATTTCTTCAAAGCATACACTTATTCCAATGATCATCCTTTTTTTTTAAGGGTGTATTAGTCTGTACCCCTTTACACCTTCGAGATAACCCACAAAGATACATTATTTTTCTTTGAGGATCCAAATCCTTCCTCTATTCTTAATGGATGTAGGCCTATGCACGATATCCAAAGATGCATAAGTGTGTGAATTATGATTTCTTGTCACTCCAAGCTTCAAAAGGTGTCATTTATTTCACAAATTTGTAAGGAGATATGTTTTGAATGTATGTGGCACAGTTTATTTCTTCAGCCCATAATTTTGAAGGAATAGATCTTGCATGTAACATTCAATCGGCCATCTCTTTTAGATATTGTTTCTTCCTCTCTACCACCTCAATATGTTGTGGAGTATATGGAACTATATGCTGCAACTAGATACCTACTTCACCATAAATATGTTGGAAATCCTTGTTCACATATTTCCCCCCTCCTAGTATATGTACGAAGGATCTTGATCATCTTCCCTAACTGCTTCTCTGCATGTGCTTTGAATTCTTTTAGATATTCAAACACTTCAGATTTTTTCTTGAGAAAAAAAAACCCACATGTACATCGACCAATCATCAATAAAAGTAAACACATATTTGGCTTTGTTAATGGAAGGGTGAGGGAAAGACCCCATTAGGTCATGGTGAAGAATATTCATGGAAGAGGAGGACCTCATGCCTTTGCCTTTACAAGTTTCTCTTGTGGATGATTGCCAAGAATACATCACTGACAAACTCCATCGGAAAATTGTATGTCCAGAAAACCTTTCACCATCCCTTGTTTACTGAACTGGTGCATGTACCTAAAATTTAAGTGGCCAAACATTTTTTACCAAAGTATACTATCATCATTGACATGAGTTAGTATAAATGTAGAATCTGATTTAGAAACAAATTTAGAGAATGTGTACAATATAGTCTAGTAATTTACCTCACATACAACAACTTGAGAGTTATATTCCATTTTAGATATTGTCATGGAATTCAGGGTGAATTCAACCCTCTTTCCTATGCATGAATGTGTGATTTAGAAGATAGACAGTAGATTTACAGAGAGTTTTGGAACGTGCAAGACATTCTCAAAACTTCCATTTTCGAGATACACTCTCCCTTGTCCAGAGACTTCTATTGGATAGTCATCTCCCATTAAGATGGGAGGACCCATACATGATTTTAAATATGAAAGGGCATCTGATGTGGCTACCATGTGGAGTGATTCTCTTGAATCAATGATCCATGCATTTGGTGAGGAATTAATTTCAATTAATGCAGGTGCTTTGCCTCAATTTTCTAATGCATTGTCTCCAGGATCCTTCTTGGCATTCTCCGGAATGTAGTCTCCAAGATTGTTTTTTTATAGTTATTGAGCCATGTGATATATAGTTTTCTTCATGTCTGTGCTCTCTTGATGATAGCGACAGTTGCAGTAACTACATTTGGTCTTTTCCTTCTTTGACTTTCCAACTTTGGATTTGGAATATTCCTCATAGGGTTTGAAGTTTCCTCCCTTTGTTTCATTAGTGTCCTTATTTACCTTTGATTTCTTCTTTGATTTGGAGTTAATATTGTTTCTTTCATGCATAGTGAGTGCATGTGCTTTGGATTTCTTGAGAACTCCCATATTTATGAGCTTGTTTTTCTCATGTATGATGGATTCAATGAATGCATCTAGTGGAGGCATTTTCCATGCTATACCCAATGTAAGCTTTGCAATGTGAAATGTTGAGACTAATATAGAGTATTATGGACCCAACTTTGAAAGTGTTGCAAGGATTAATTGATCTCCTTACATAGACTTATCGATTTTGCATCCTTTTAGTTGAAGTATTAAGGCTTTGAACCTTATGAAAAAGTCTTGAAGGTTCTTATAATTGCTTGGATTTAATGAGATTAACTCGTTTTCTAGAATATGACCATGCATTTCATATTTCTTTCCAAAGAGGATCTCTAGAGTAGTCCAAACATCATTTGTAGTAGATTATTCAACATGGAATAGTAATTCAAGAGATATGGACAAGAAGAGAATTCCAAAATATTTGTCCATTTAGTTGAAATATTTATATTTTAGAATGGAAGAAGTGGGTTCTATTTCAGTTTCCATAGTGATTCGATACAACACTTAAGATGAATCTTTGGCTTCCTTTTGAAGTAGTTGTATGGGGTTAGAATCACTACCAATGGAAATTTCATCCTCTATGGTCACTGCAATCTTCTATACCTGCAATAGAGAGTTTGTGTGCATTCTTCCTAACACATGTGCTCTGATACCATGTAAAATTGGTGTAGAACCTACATAGAGAATCTAGCATGAAACAAGGAACAAAACCTGCAAAATATTGAGAGAAAGATGAAGAGATAATGAAAGAATTATATTCCACAATGAATGAACGGGAAAATTACATGTGATATACTCGACATGGACAAACTAATGCACCATAGTATTCTTCTATAAATATGTGGACATACACTAGCAGAAACCTGAGTTAACTACGACCTATTACTAGTTAATCGGCCATGCAGTCATCAGTTAACTAGCTCACACAAGTGAAGTGGAGAGAATATCATGCATGCACATGTGTAGCGCTCTCCTAGCCTCATGCATGTGACATGTTCCCTCCTAGTGATTATTCCAATGTGAGCATGCAACACTTGGTGATGATTCCAAGGTTTTCATGTGAGAATTGACTCCACTATTCTAACTAAAGTGCAATTGAGTAATGATTGAAGAGGAGGTGGTGCCCTTGTCTAGGGGAAAACATCTCAAACCATGGGATACCAAGGGGCACCCTCAACATATACTAATGAACATAGGAAAATAAATACTAAGTGGGTGTGTAATATCTCCAATACTACAAGGGCCTTGTAGGCAAAAAACAAATGTCAAAAATCTCACTTTTAAGTTTTAAGAAATAAACCCAAGTACATTTAGAGAAGTCATCAATGAAAGATAAGAAGTAATTGAACCCAGATAAAGAAGGAGAAGGAAGCATACCATACAAATCACTATTAACAAACTGCGAGGGGGCCAAGGCATGCCAAGAGGCATGTTTTTCAAAACTGTTTGGATGATGTTTTTCAAGAAAATAGTCAACTCAAACATCATTTTTGCAAGAAACAAGAGGAGGAACAGTCACCAGATTTTGATTACATAGTTGTTGCAATTAGTGATAGTTTAGATGACCAAACCTCTCATGCCAAAGTTTTCTCAATTCATCACTATGAGCAATAAAAATTAATGGAAAATATGATGACCCAAAGTTGTCATATCAATAATTCCAGTGGCTAGGACATGCTTAAGGTCTTTTAAATCCTTGATTACAACTTGGTGAGGTGAAAACTCTATTATTTTACCTTCACTTGAATGATTGATCTTATATATTGATATAATGTTGTAGGAAAGACTTGGAACACACAATACATTATTGAAATGACCATTATCTACCTGAATTGTTCTAGACCCTACAACACTAAGGGATCTATCATCACCAAAAAATATTTGTTTGGTGTTACATTCATTAAGACAAGAAAAAATAGATTTATCATTAGCCATATGATAATGTTCTCTAGAATCAATAAGCAACTCATCAGAAGAAGAATTAGATGTTGCATTAAAGGAGAAACCAGAAGTAGAATGTGCATGTCCATTAGAAGAAGAGTTATAAGAAGAAGAATTAAGAGTGATGTCGCACTTCTTCATTGTTGCTTCTAAGGCATCCATCTTTTTAAAACATTTATACTCTAGATAACCATCACTCCCAAAAGAATTGTAATTCCTATCATTCTTCTTACTTTTTCATTTTGGTCCTTTTCCACCATTGAGAGTGGAAGTTGGCTAAGAGGGTTTATGACCCTTTCTTTTCTTGTTGTTGTGAGTATGTTGCTTCTTTATATGTTAGTTTTTATATTTATGTTGGGCCACTAAGGCTTTGTTGGATTTACTTGTAGTGTTGATCACTCCAAGATGCAAGAGATTATATTTTTCTCTGATCAAAGAACCACAAAAATACTCAAGAGAGTGTTTTGTGTATGAATCTCCTGGGGATTCTCTAGTGGCATAAAAAGTAGATACAAACACAGAGTATGCAATATCAATCTTATATATATATATATATATATATATATATATATATATCGGTCATCATGCATGTCTATTTTACATTCTTTAAGTAAAATTCAAAGTGTTTTTAACTTAGATAAATAATCTTCAATGCAAGGGACATCATTAGAACTTAAGGAAATTATATGATTTTCAGGTTGGTGGGTGTGAATCACATTATGTTTACCAAATACCTTATTCAAATTATCCCAAGCTTCATCTAGATCATCAATTCCTTGAATATGAAACTGTAAATCATAAGAGATAGGTGTTATGATTACCATGTGATTCATTATTTTTATTATATCATTTGTCTTTCTTTTTAGCATTAGTGGGTGCTTTTTATTTTCCTAAGGTAATCAGGTACAATCCTTTACTTCATAGTACATCCTCTAGATGGGATTTCCATGAGAAGTAGTTGGTACTGGTAAGCAAAATATAACTTGGAGTATACATATAAAAATATGCAGGTAATATGGATTAAAAATATTAAACTCACTATCTCAATGGAAAGCTCTCTAAAAAATAAGCAGGTTAAAAAAAAAACACTAAAACAAACTTCGGATGTGAAAGTTATGTTATTTTTAAAAAGGCATAAATCGTAACCAAAGTGTCACGTGGCAAATAGAAGTTGGCACACATGGTGATGGATGCATAATGAGGTGGATGACCAAAACGAATTCCCCTCCTTCTCTAACTTTGCATATAATTTCACTTTTACAAATAACTTACTTGTGAAGTGACCCACTTTTATAGAATAAATGAGCATCACTTTTACAATGAAGTTACTTTATAAATTAAAATTGCATGCAAAAAGTGACTTTAAAGAAAATAAAAAAATTTGTTAAAGTTACTTTATATTGATTCATTTTTATAATTTAAGTGAAATGTTCTTTACAATAAAATTATGAGATAACTCAAGGTTGCATGAAATTTTTCAAAAAATAACTTTAAAAAAGAGAGACTTGAACTCAAGACCTCTTATTAAATAAAGTAATTTTCAATCAAATGAGCTAATGCAAAATATATATCAAATTTTATGAAGGATGAGATTTATTTATTTTTAATGTTTTTACTCGAAGTGTGTGCTTACCCCCTAAACCCTTATGTTTCCCTGCAAAAACATTCAACACGGATGCACACAAAACAAGTGAAATTTCCCAAATTTTACAATAATGGGGTTATATCTTGGTTAGCTTACCCGAAAAATGCATTTTTTCTCTTTGTTTCTAATTTGTTGAGCTTGCATAAAGCATAGAGCAAAGAGAATATGTAGACAAGAAAACTCTTTCTACTTTGTTTCTGATTTTACTAGATTGCATAGAGTGCACAACAAAGAACATACGTAGATAAAAAATAGTAGCAAACCGAGAATAAAAAAAGAAAAACAAAATATTAACTCTGTAAACAAAATTTAAATAGCATAATCATACTTTATACATTCGAATCTGACAAAAAAAGTTGCATATTAGGAAAATAAAACCTTTTTCGTGTGAAACTAAAAATGTTTCCAATCGAAAGAAGCACTCTAAATGCAATGGAATAATCCACTTAGCCCCAAAATGCACAAAAATAATAGATCCCATAAATGAAGCAAAACAGGTTCAAGATCTCTATCAACAACGAGAGTGGAACTTCAAACAGGCTCTGATACCATGTTTGACAAAATAGGGCATTCCCACACAGGATGAACACCTTAAGTAACCACTCATGCAACTATAGAAAAGATAAATACACCAATGATTTTACATGGTTAAAATCCTCAAAGAGGGAAACAATCCATGGCCCCAATAAACATGACCACTTAAAATGATATATTAATGTAAAAGAAAAATAGTTTACAAGAGAGCTTCTCATAATTGGTCATCAACAAATGAACCTCCATTCTCTTTAAATAGAGATCATGGATCAATCATAATTAATCCACAAATTAATATCCATTAGTATTGAGGATAACATGATCCATCGGATCACTCTATGTCTAAAACATATCGTGACCAACAAATTACAAAACTACAAATGCATACTAAAGAAACAACACATTTTTTACCTAACTACATGTTATACTAAGTTGATCTTAACTAACTCCTAAGTGTCTAAATATCCTAAAAAAAAGATACCATATAAGATGTCRATGTTAAAGTTGAATGAATCCAACAAAGTTGTAGGTAAGTGTAGAAGGTCTACAAGCGTGCTCTAAAAGAACCAAGAACATGTGCTCCAACTAACACCTAACACATCTATTGATATGGTGTCCCATCATAAAATATACACATGTGAAGGAATTAAAAGGAGTTTCTATCATAACTATTAAGATAAATAAAACTGTTTCCATTGACAAGATTAGGCAAATGCTCTAAAAGGAAAGAAATTGCGTATGATCAATACAAATGCTTTAGTAAAAATGTGAAGATGGGCAACACTTTTTGGATTGAGGTATGATTAGGTGACGTTATTTTGATTGTTTTGACAGAGAGTATGATCAACACAATATCTCAATCAAGAGATTAAAAGTCTCTATTGAAACATTACAAAAATTATTTACCGAGACATTCTATTGGTTTACCTAAAGTTAAAAATTTCTTGGGCCCAAATTTTAACAAAAGGTTAGATTATTACCATAGAGAGACTAATGGAATAACAAAAAATTCTCATCCAAGAGTTCAAAAGTCTCAATCAAGTCAATTTTTTTTTTTGTAATAATCAACATCAAACTCTCATATGAGAGTTTTTTCAAACTCTAGACCAAAATTTTTGGAGAGTTAAAATTAACTCTCATCTAAGAGTTAATTTTTTCTTAGCTAAGAATTATTTTAACTCATAGGAAAATATTTGGAAACATAATCTCTTTTATTAGAGCTAATGGATAGAGCAATTTAATGCTTCCCTCTAATAAAATTTTAGTTGCAATAGAAATATGGAAAAATAAAAATATGTTGAGCACGAGGAATTATTAGAGGTACATGTACAACTTATTAGATTATGGTGTAAAAAGATGAAACATAGGAAATTGAATTATCTTCTGGAACATATAAATTTTATTTATGAAAAAAAATTATAACTCAAAAAAATGCACATTCTTATAACAATGGTATGTTAATTTTTCTCTAAACTATAATGCATATGTCTGTGATAAGATGATTGTTTTGTATCTAAATGATGAAATTTCTTGAAACAAATTTGTACTGTTGTAGATAATAGTGGGTTATTGTATGCCACTATTTTTGCATATCTTGTTATGTTGACTTTTGTATATTTGTTTGAAATTATTAAAGTCATTGAATCCCTAAAAGTATGAGGTCAAGGGTCTTAACATAAAAACTTTAGTGTGCAGGTATTGTAACATCCCGCTCTGGCGCACTGACAAAACTTATTCTTTGAGGACACTTGCTCGCAAGTGATCTGGATTTGTATGATGATGAACCACTTAACCTTGATGATGATGCGTCATGATTGATGACAGGATGTTTTACTATTGCTA
>ML796186.1:241533-253888 GCA_009831015.1 Picea engelmannii
ACCCCACTTAAATGTTCAAGTACAAGATGATTCAAAATGAAAATGTCTCCTTGGTATATATAGGAGACTAGGAGGTATAATTACAACTAATGGCCTAAAGCCGACATAAATAAAATAACATTACTAATCTAATATGCCCCGATATTAGGGGTAAGGAGCGAAATGTACAAAATTGTAGAAATATAGACTGAAAGACTCACTAGAATGGTGTAAGCTTATCTCTGAGAAGTGATGTGAAGGATAATCACATTCACAAGAAGATGATTGTTACAATGAGGCTCCAAAGGCCTTTTTAACATAAAAAAAATCCAAAACCCTAACCCCAGAAGATGAAAAGCCAACAGTTTTGTGGACCCCATTTTGGGTAGTTTGGTGTATCAACTTCCCGGGGGCGTAACTTCGGCATATGATATTTTTTGGGGGAGAACGATAGCTCGTTGGAAAGGTATCGAAAAGGAGATTAATTTTGGGGGCTCAATGAGATACCTTAGCTATTTTTGAGGTGCTCGATCTCGAAAAAACTTCATTTAGGCCCTCAAAATGGCCTCAAAAGTTTAGGAACTGAAAAATTGCTAAAAATAGTGAATTTCCATAAGACTGTTTTGAGCCAGATGAAATAGGTGGGTGACCAATGATATCCACCTTGATGCAGGAGAATCACTCCACTTCATTTACACATCATCAAGCCATCACATTAGCGCACTAGGAGGAATGAGTTCTGAGGAAATAGAGGTGTCACCCCTCTCATTTTGAACTTTAATTTAAAAATTTAATGTAACTTAAAGTTTGAAGGCTCGAGGAAATATGAGCCACTATCTTTGTATAGGAGAATTATTTTAATGTGTAGTGTCACCTTAAATGGATGACAGGTAGATAGATTTAGGCATGATTCAAATTGGATTTCCATTGAATGCAATTTAATGTAATTAATGAGGTAACGGGAGAGGAAGGCGCGAGGAGCCCCTCTTTTGTAAAAAAATCTCTTGTATCAAAATTCATTAGTCATTTAGCTACGAGGGAGAGAGTTTTTAGCTCATGAGAAGAGAAAAAGAGGAGAGGAGAAGAGTTGAGACTCAGTCGCAGTCCAGCCTTGCATACAGTGTAAATAACATTCAATTTTTAATATAAAAGAACATAATTCCCTATTTTATGATTTTATGTGTGTATGTTTCTATATGAGAGTTTTCTAAATATCTGAATGTTTTCTGTGTATGCTTATGAATGTTGTTAGAGAAAGTATGTTTCAGTTACAGGAGTAGGAAGAATTCTTTGTCTGTAATTTCTAAGTAGTTCTGGCCTATTAGGCTTATGCAAGGAGTGCACACCAGAGTAATTGAAATACTTTGTGAAGCCAATGAAAATAGTGTGTTTCAAACTCTATCTCGAGTTCAAAGAAGAGTGTGCTAGGTGGGCACACTAGAACTATTCCAAAGCTCAGAAGAAATAGTGCGAGATAAGGAACACTAGAGTTACTAAACACTCTGAGGATTCAGTGCAAGGCATGCACAATAACTCTGTTTCAAGTTCTGAGAGGAGGTTTCTAAGTGGGCATGTTAGACGGTAGGTGAAAGGAGTGCACAGAGCCACTCAACGATTGCGGGGAAAGTGTCATTTTCAGAATCATTTGTTCAGGAGAAACAATTTCAGTCGTGTAAGAACTTGTGCAAAGAGTGCAAAGTTGCCTAGAGGAGGGTAAAGTTGAAGAAGTCCCGTGAAATTTGAGCAATTTCAAGCTTGGAGGAGGAATAACACAAGTGTATGCAAGACCTATGCAAGGAGTGCAGAAGGCAAAAATCATCTAAGTCCCAGACTGCAGAAGGAGTGCAAGGTGAGTGTAGGGAGAACTTGTTTCACGTTTCAAGCTCAAAAGAGGTAGAAAAGGCAGAGACCAAGTAGTCAGGCTTGTAGAGGAAATATTTAAAGGTCAAATCATTTGAAAATTATCAAATAATTCTTCATTGGAAGGAAAGAGTAGCAATAGAGGAGGAAAATATATGGTAATCATCGAATCTGTTGCCAGAGTTGATATCAATTGTTGGATCTTGGGCCAGACAGAAGGAGTAGCACGTACGGACGAGGACCGATCCCTATTGTTGGATCTAGGTGAAAGGATCGAATACTATCAAATATAAGTAAGTCATACGGTAATTACCCATGAGGTCCTTCATACTCCATAAGTCCAGAGGTTTTTCATACTCGCATGCAAAGGGGACGAGACACCCAAAGTCTTGAAGCCCAGAGTGAATCTGGGTCATCCATTGCAGAGGATACGTGTTAGCAGATATGGAGGTATAGAAATTCTTCATTCAGCAGTTGTGAGGAGTAGGTGCTAAGGGGTACAAGACTCCCAAAGTCTAAAGTACCAGAGTAGATCCACACCCTTAAATGGGATTACACATGTCAGTATATAAGGCAAGGTTCAGAAGTCCGGTTCTCCGGAGGAACAGATGTGAAAATTCCCTGGACCAAGAATTTTGGAAGGCTCGAAGGTCATATTCCATATCGGTCATCTGTTTGAGAGGGATACATGGCACCAGATCTCACAATCCAGAGGTTCCTTACATTGAAAGACTGGAGGTGAGCATTTCATTGGGTTGAGAATGCTCGGAGGCCCAAAGGCCAAAGCCAATCACATCCATTTGTTGGAGAGGAAATGTTGAAGTAGATCTAGGGGTCCGAAGGGACAACACTTTGGAAGAATTACGTTGAGATGAATCGAGAGCTCCCGAAGAGGCGGGAGCTAGAGTTAATCTTGGTCATCCAATCGAGGGGACATGTGGTGCTAGATTTTGTAGTTTGGAGAAATAGAGGACCAGAGGTTTCATTAGAAGGAGAATTGGAGACTCTCGAATCCCGGAGTCCCAAAGTAGATCACATTTTTCCAATAATGGAGATGTGTGGACCATTGATTTCAATAGATGTGTAGCGCTAAATATGGAGGTTTGGAGGTTTGATACTCCAGAGGTAATACAAGTTGGAGTAGCTAGGACTCCCGAAGGTCGGAGTCTTGAAGGGGATCATAGTTGTGGTTGTTGGAAGCATGGGATCCGTTGATTTGTTAGCCTTTGTAGGTTCTCTAGTTTGATACTCCAGGGGGACCTAAGGTATAGTTCTGTTAAACACTCTGAAGCTTGGAGTCATGAAGTTAATTGAGAATCGTCGATCTGTGGTGACACGAGAACCGTCCGATCCAATTCGGGGTTCATCTCTCCAAGAGCATAGAGTGTTAGAGCGGTGGAAATCTCCAGCTCCTGGAGTCATTGTGATATGTCAATATTGAGGGGTGTTGTGAGCCGTTTATTCCCCCTGGTGTTCAACAGTTCACCAATTCAGCGTTCAGAAGAAGTGGGGAGCAGTGTTGTCAAGACTCCTAGAGCCCGAAGTGCCCAGAGCTTCCAAATTAGCTCCTTCTTTTAGTGCTTGGTTACATCCCACGGTCATATGAGTTTGTGGATAAAACAAAGGATTTAGGGCCCAAATGTGATTTTAAAGTTAAAGAATCTTAGTGATAACTCGTAGGTTTCTGTGGGACCTGTGCAAAGAAATAAAAGGGCCTATTTATGATATTTTGAGGGATCACCAGGGGCCCAAGAGTTGTTGTAGCTCCAAAATTGATCGATTCTAGACTGAGAGGTTGCACAGACCCCTAGGAGAGGGTGGGCTCTGCATCAAGTGGTATCAGAGCTGATTTTTTTCTGTAGACAACAAGAAAAGGAGGAGAAGACAAAGTGTTTATGCTCTGTGAATATTGTCTACAAGTGCGTAGCAGCCACTAGACATCCAGGAGGGATGTAGGAGAAATTCAGTGGTGCGCTCAGTAGCAGAGTGGGTGAAGTAGACAACCAAGTGGGTTGGAAGAAAAGAACCAGTTGTGTTCTTAAGGAAAAAGAGGAAAATGGATATTGAAGGCCAGAAACAATGTCAGAGAAAAGACCACCAGTAGATGGATAAATTTCCCGAAGAGATTAGAGGAGAGCTCGATTGGCTGAGGTTGAAGATGCAACAATAGGTGAGAAGAAGCTGGAGGTATGAATGTCCCTTGAAGCAGAAAGTAAAGTGTCTTGTCCATCAGTTGGTTTCCAAGAGGAAATGATATGTATTGAGAAGGTGGTTGAGGCATGCTGAAAACCTCAGTGCCACAGAGGAGATGGTTTGTGTCTATGAAGCAGAGGTTGGAAGAAACCTTAGTGATTAGGAAGAGAGATCAGTCAAAGATCTCGTAGAATGTCAAGAGGACAAAGATGAAAGTTAATATTTACATGAGGGAAATGACAAGATATTGGGTGAATATATCGTAGACTACCAGGAGGGGAGGACAGAATTTTTATCTTTCCAAGTGGGAAAGGAAGAGGAGGAGAGACTATCTGAAAGTCTCGGGAACTCAGAGGTGAGTTCGGATCAGCTAGGAACGCTAATAGAGGAGGAGGATCAAAGCTTTGTTTTGATCATTGGAGGAATCAAAATATTCTTGCTAAGCAGCCCAACAGAGGCCAGTGCGAGTATTGCACACGAGGAGGTGATGCATGAGGCATCCAAGGAAGAGGCCATGGGGCCGAATATTTTTAAATTTAACAATTTGTTTATTTCAGGTGCATAATATGAAACAAAGCCATCGAAGACTATCATGAAGGAGGAGCTTGAGAAAAAATTGATATCTTCCCAAATGGAGATGAGAGAAGAAGAGGAGCACTCACACCACATGCTCACTCTATGGGAGAAAGTATTGAAGTTGTTGGAGGATTGGTTGAGAAATCCAGGGATAGAAGAAGACTGTCTTAGGGATGTAGTTGTGAAGAATGAAGAAGAATTCCAACTTGAGAAGCAACTGGAAAACATTGAATTTTTTTTAGCATAGGGATATGACAAGAGAGTAGAGAAACTGGCAGAAGTTGATCTGTCAAAGGAGATAACTAAGAAGTAGCTCATCAACACTGTTGTAGAAATGAAATCTGCAGTGGAGTGGAAAGTTAATTCCATGGGAGATGAAAACGGTGTGGGAGATCAAATTGATCTTCCCTTTGACTCATGTGAAGGAGTGGAATCCATAAGAGAAAGGGTAATGGCGTAAATCCAATGCATCCAACAGTTTAAGTTGGAAATTGATGAAGAGGAGATGCAGCAAAGAAAATTGCAAAGGAAGATCCAGCTCGTAGACTAGTTGGACAAGGAGAAAGAAGAAATAAGAAGGTTGATGTTGAAATCAGTGTAGGAGGCAACTAGTAGTAGAAAGAGGTGGAACAGAGGAGATCCTGCAACAACAACAATAACAAAAACATGGTAAAGGAGCATATGAATAGCTCCAAATTGAAGTTTGGAACCCTGGAGGATCTCAATAGCAGTAGCAGGGGAGCCATGACCAGGAGCTCATGATTTTGATAGCGTGGGAGTATGATGTAGGAGCATCGCTCCACCTCATCTATGTGCCATCAAGCCAACGCATCAACGCACTAGGAGGAATGAGTTTTGAGTAAAGAGAGGCACTAGCCATCTCATTTTGAACTTTAATTTAAAATTTTAATGTAACTTAAAGTTTCAAGGCTCGAGGAAATCCGAGCCACTGTCTTTGTACAAGCGAATTATTGTAATGTGTAGTGTCACCTTAAATGGATGACATGTAGATAGATTTAGGCCTAATTCAAACTGGATGTCCATTGAATGTAATTTAATGTAATTAATAAGGTACCTAGAGAGGAAGGCACGAGGAGACCCTCTTTTGTAAAAAAATCTCTTGTATCGAAATTCATTAGTCAGTTAGTTGTGAGGGAGAGAGATGTTAGCTCATGAGAAGATCAAGAGAGGAGAGGAGAAGAGTTGAGACTCAGTCACAGTCCATCCTTGCATACAGTTTAAATAACATTCAATTTTTAATATAAAGAACTTAATTCCATGTTTTAGGAGTGTATGTGTGTATGTTTCTATATGAGAGTTTTATGAATATCTGAATGTTTTCTATGTATTCTTATGAATGTTGTTAGAGCAAGTATGTTTTAGTTGCAGGAGTAGGAAGAATTCTTTGTCTGTATTTTCTGAGTAGTTTTGGGCTCTAAGGATTGTGAAAGGAGTGCAAAACAGAATAATTGAAATACTCTGTGAATCCAACACAAGGAGTGTGTTTCAAACTCTGTCTCAAGTTTAGAGAAGAGTGTTCTAGGTGGGCACACCAGAACTGTTCCAAAGCTCAGAAGAAATAGTGCGAGAGAAGGAACACCAAAGTTACTAAACACTCCGAGGATTCAACGCAAGGTGTGCATGAGAAATTTGTTTTGAGTTATGAGAGGAGGTTTCCAAGTGGGCACGTCAGAAGGTAGGTGCAAGGAGTGCACAGAGCCACGCAAGGAGTGCGAGGGCAGAGTCATTTTTAGACTCGTTTTTTCAGGAGAAACAGTTCGAGTCATGTAAGAACTAGTGCAAAGAGTGCACAGTCACCCAGAGGAGGGTAAAGTTGAAGAAGTCTCATTCAATGTGTGCATCAGGCCAACAATGAGCTAAGTGTTGAGGATTTGAGTCGGTGAAGCGCAAGGAGTGTGCAGGAATATTTTTGAAGAATATTCAAGTATGAAATTTGCTCGAAGTTCTAAGAAAATGCAAGGAGTGCACCAGAGATCAAGTGGTTTCAAGTCCAAAAAATCTCAGGAGAATGAGTGTTGAGTGCCAGGAGGGCACGAAAAAATGTTAAAGGAACAAAGCGCTAAGACCCCTTAGAAATTTGAGCAATTTCAAGCTCGAAGGAGGAATAATGCAAGTGTGCACAAGACCTATGCAAGGAGTGCAGAAGGAAAAAACATTCCAAGTCCTAGACTGCAGAAGGAGCGCAAGGTGAGCACAGGGAGAACTTATTTCAAGTTCCAAGCCTAGAATTCTTCTTCATCCTCTTCTTCATCCTCTACTTGAATTTTGACACTTTCCTCTTTGCCTGTAAAGTCATCATGTTCTTCTGTTGCTGCAAATCTTGAAAGTACGATTCCTTGGACATGTTCTTCATTCTTGCTCCTCTTGTTTTTCACTTACTATCCAAACTTGCTTCTATCCTACATCAATATTTTATTTCATGGGAGGCCTTATCATGCTTTTGCAATTTCGAGCTGTATCTATAATCGCGACATTTGTAACATCCAATATTTTGTGGGGCCACATAAGAATTTTTTTCTTGATTATTTCTTTCATAAGCCCTAAATTATGCAACCTTATGTCCAAAGTTAGTACAATAAAAACAAATACCATAAAATAAATTTACATACATGGGAGTGAATGATTTTCTTTGTAGTGTAGTCATTCTATAATTATTCCTTGGCTGATCAAGATGTTTTCTTTGGTTGTAATGATTTAAGCTTCCTTGTTTCTTGAATGTAGAAGCTATTATGTATTGATTTATTTTTTATTCATGTTGACCATGATTTCTTCCTTTGAGAACTTCTGCATAACTTTTTTGTTTTGTTTCTTTTTCCATGGAGCTTAGACCTTTCTCAATCTGCATTTAGTTGAATCCTAGTCTAGACCTTTCATAGTATGGATTTTGATTATTGATGATCTTATCTAATGTCTTGGTTCTATATTCATGCATGTTCTTCTTCTAAATATCTTTTCTTAGAGTGATTGCTTCTGCTTCCAACCTTTCAATCATCTTCTCCTTATTTTCTAGTTGACTTATGAGTGTTTCTTCAATCATTCTATCATCTTCTACCTGAAATTTCAGCTTCGTAATCATCTACTTGACTTCCCAATTTTTGATATTATGGGTTTATTTTACTTTTATTTCTTTCCTGCGTGACTCTTTTTTCTATCTTTCATTTCTTATATCTTCTAAGGAACTAATTAATTCTTCTCTAAGATCGACTTCGCCTTCTTCTTCTTAACTATCATAGTTTCTTGTTTGATATTCCTTAGCCATGAATAGTACCTTTTCTGAATCACTGTCAGTTTCATCATCTTCACTAGATGAGGAACTGTCTTTTCTTGAGTATAGATTTTTCTTGAAGACTTTCTTTTCGTTTTTTCTAGTTTCCCTTTTGATATCTCTTTTCTTTCTTGGGCTCTTCCTCTTCATCACTATGTCAATTTATGACACAAGGACATTTATTTGCAAAATGACCAATTCTACCGCAATTAAAACATTTCAACGGAAGCTTACCTTTATATTTACCAATCCCATTTTTCAACTTTCTTATGAAGTTTTCCATTTCTTCAGTTTATTCTAAACCATTGCTACAGCCACATTCTGACTTTGGATTTTTCTTGCGAGTTGACTTTGATTGTTTCTTGTTACTTTTCTTCGTCTTCTTAATTTCTTTGAATGCAACTACCTTTGTAACCAATTGTCTTGATTTGTCCTCATCTCATAAGTTTTGAGTATCCCATGTAGCTCGTCCATGGTCATTGTATTTAGAATCGCTCTTTTTTCTAGGACTTGGATCTTTGAGTCAAACCTCATTGGTAGAGATCTTAATGCCTTTTTAACAACGACCAGTTCATTTATCTCATCTCCCAAGCCTTTGATGCCATTTATTATCTCATTGATACATAGAAAGTAGGTTGCTATTGTTGATTAATTGGGTTGGTTGTCATTGATGTCAACCCTTGAAGAGAGTCTGGTAGTGAATTCCGGTAGCACAAAGGTTTGGGTAATGGACCCAAGTTTGTTTGATGTATAGTGGTATGAGTTTTGATATATTTGCAGGTAAGACTATTCTAATTGGATAGTACATGTCATGCCATTTTCGGTGGTATGTGGAATGTCACATAACTCCTCACAGTTCGCGAGTTATGGCCTTATGAAGTTGAAGGACCCTCATATGATTGGCTTGAAACCTCAAAAAGTCAAAGAAGTCAAAGTACTTGCAAAGAAGAAATTATTTAAATAATAAATTGAAGTGACAAAGTCAAAGAGGATTATTTAAATAATAGAGTGAAGTGACAAAGTCAAATAGGATTATTTATATAATAGAGTGAAGTGACAAAGTCAAATAGGATTATTTATATAATAAAGTGAAGTGACAAAATCAAAGAGGATTATTTAAATAATAAAGTGAAGTGACAGAGTCAAGGAGGATTATTTAAATAATAAAGTAAATAGAAAACTTTCTAATTATGGAAAGTGGTTATAAGAAGGTTAATCCTAAAATATGGAAAATGGGTTAAGTGGTCAAGTGTCTATTGGATACATGGACGAGTGAAAATTTGGGAAAAGTTGGACATAGGTGACTATGTGGACAAAGTGGCTATGTTGACAAAGTGGCCTAGAAGATGCTTCTAAGGAAGCTACTTGGAGAGTATAAATAAGAGGCAAGGCTCTCTCATTTTAATCACACTTGAGAATATTGGATATCTACAGGTGATTGAGGTAGCCAAAGGATATCTAAGCCTAATTTTAGAGGGAAGGTGAAGTAAAGAAGGCTGAAATTCAACGGAGGATAATTTTTTTTGATGTTGTTTGTTAAGGTATGTTATTTACAGGTCATCTCACCATTTTTGAAATAACATTTTTTATACAATGATTTAGACTGTGAATTGGGAGGCCATTGAGAAAACATATCCAAGTAGTTGTGGTACAAATTTCAGCTTGTGGTTCATTGTATTTTTGGAGTTACACTCCGTGGAAAATAGGGTTTGTGGCCAACCTTCAAACTAGTCTAGAACATGTGTTTCGGGTAAAAACGTCATAAATTCTTCATAACATATACAAATTCAGTAAGACGAAACATGTTGGTTATATTTCATTCTATATTATTCTATGTAAAATTTTCAGATCCATACAACAAATATTCTATGCGGGGCATGCTCTACAAGTTCGCTCTCTAGAATAAGACAGAATTCAACAAGGTATGTCATTTTTGCTATAAATCATTTTCTGAGAGGTTAAGTAGTGACACCTTGAGGAATTGCATAAAACACATTGAAGAGCATTGTGTATTATTTTTAAATCTTTATTCATTGTAGGTACATAGTTATGATTATTTCAAGTTATGGTTGTTGACTAATCCAAAACTAGTCATGTGAGACTAAAGTAAAGTTTGATGAAAATGTTAGTCTCTTGTTGTTAAATTTAAGGAAGGTTTGCAGGTTGAGGTACAGGTTGGTGCATGGTTGATGCACTTGTTTATGGTACAATTTGATTACATGTTGAGGCACTCGAATTATACAAAATTAATCACTCAAATCTACGAATCTAATAATTTCTCGTCGGATTTCAGACAAATGTTCTAGGAAAAGTTCGTCATTCTGTAGAACGTTTAGACTGCGTTGTATAAATTGTGGCACGGTTGTAATTTAAATCTATGTAATGAAGTTTCAGCTTATTAATTAGAATAATTCATTTATATTTTAATTAATTAAATTAATGAGAATGTAATAAGGAGGAATAATTGATGATGCTATCGCACAATTTTATACAAAATTGACTAGATTTATTTCACAACTTTGCACAATCTTAGACATATTGTGCACTTGCGCAAGCTTGTAAATTTAATTAATCCCATCTATTTTTAATTGATTGAATTGGTCAGTGATTGATAATATGAAGTGAAAATATTCAAGCATCTCAGAACAACATGTCAATCCTAAGAGCTTATATGGGTCAAAGAAGATCATATTGAAAACAATGATTACGAGCACTGTTAATGAACACTTGAAGATTTAGTCTGCATTTTTTTTTTTGAGTTTGAAATTGATTGAAATTGTAACATCCCACTCTTGCAAGCATATGCTATTGACTTATTCTTTGAGGACACTTGCGTGCAATTGATCCGGTTATAGTATATGGTAATTTGTTTCGATTATGGATTCTTATGATGATGTTGATGGATCATGATTATGATTTGATACCTATGTATTGAAAGATATTATTGACGAATTTTCCCATGAGTGTGCAAGACACTTCAGATTGAGGATGTCGATGGCATTAGTGGAACTCGTTGGACTCCAAATTGAGTCAGGGGATGGATTGTATTGGTTTGAGTATTTCATTTATGCATTATGTGACATATAATCGATTATATTATGATGTTGTTTATGGATCATTGATAGTGTTTTGTTGATGGATGCAGGCTAACGATTTCTTGCTAATCTGACTCACATAAGGAATAAAGGGGCCATGCACAGAAACCAGATATTAAGGGAGAGGTGTGGCAGCATCCCTCATAGAGAATACTAGCACTCCGCCATGTCTCAAATTGTAGGTTAATGATTACCTTGTTTATGGTACAATTATCCATTCAAAGTACGCCATGAGTATCAAATGAGTTAAAAACTGGAATATCGATTCAAAGTTCACCGTGAGCATCAAATTTAAAAACTGGAATATCGATTCAAAGTTCACCGTGAGACCACTTTGAAAAAAACTAGGATTAGGTGAGATCAGATTAGGTCGCTTAAGCGTTACTTAGGCTATTAAGTCGTACATGATTTGGTATCCGAGGTTAAAAATCAACATGTTGAGATAATGGATAAAAATTAGGTTTGGTGTGACTTGGGATAGACTCGCAATCCGGAAGAATAAGATAAATCTCTGCTTACAGACATGGAATTTTCCATGTCCATCCATATAGAGATTGACATAAAAACGAGGAGGACTCTTGGATCGTACAACTTCGATGGCTTTACATTGTAAAATCATGCTGGATACTTTATGGTTGTACTTCAATGAATACACAAACTTTCAAACGAATCGAAGCTTCAACAGGCATACACACATTTTCAAACCAACCGAAGATTCCCAACTGTGCGTGGATGATAGCAATGGCTATAAAATAACCAGAGAAGGCATCGAGCTACAGCAGTTGGAGTTGGAGTTCAATTTCATCATGGAGTCGAAAGAGAACGTTGTACGCGCAATTCTTCTGGGTATCGTTTGCACTTGCTCCTTGGCGAGTGCAAACTATGGAACCCCAGAGAAACCGATATCTGTTGTGTTGAAGGGCAGAGTAGTTTGCGATTCATGCAGTTTGGATGAAATAATATCTGGTAAGAATATGTGTTTCGTTTTAAGAGGTCATAAGTTTAAATCTAGAGGGATAGGGTATGTATATCTTAGTAGACTTTATCAGTAGTAGTTGGGGGAGAGGTCTTTTGTCCCATAAACAAGAAGTCTCATAAATCAATTTGATATCTGATTTAAAGGTGACCTTAAAAATAGATTATTATTATTATTATCTAATAAAATTGATTTATTTAAATATAGATATAATTGTATATCTATTTGAAAAAAATACTTGATAAAACTTTTTTACTTGAGTTCTATCCCATCCATACCTATAACTTACACAACTTGTCTATCCAGTAATGCAATGTGTTAAATCTCTTGTGATATGATGCTCAAATGAATTGTAATCCGACAGGTGCTGCTGTTGCTGTGGAGTGTGGC
>ML796187.1:43470-58960 GCA_009831015.1 Picea engelmannii
TTATTATATGAGATAGTGAGAAAGAGTAAGTACTTCCATATGAAAAATAATATACTATACAATTACCATTATATATCACTTAAAAATGATACAAATAATATTGAAACATTGTTTAAAGGATGCTTGATACCCAAAAGAAAAAAAAAAAAAAAACAATAAAATAAATAATTTTTTATTTAAATATTAAAAAAATATAAAGAAGATGATAATGAAATTTTTTGATTGTCATTTTTGAAAATTATAAATCATTAATAATCTATGTTTCCCAAATCTGCACCAATCCACTAAAAAATTATAACATACATGTGCTAGAATAGAATATCTTAATAAAGAACATTCCAAAACTAAACTATATTATCATTAATAAATAAGTGTCAAAATATATGTAAGTTTATACTATCTTTGCAAAAAAAAAGAAATCTAATAACTGTATATTAAAAATGGATAAAATGCATACTTGCCATACAAAAAATCTTGATTCCCTAAGCTAACATTTGCATATCATAGGCCTGCCCCATGCATTCAATTATCTCTGATACATCAATTCTGATTATCTCTGATACATTAATTCCATCCAGTTCAAAACACATATTCCTTAATTCCATCCCAAAACACATATTCCCCTGGACATTCACAAAGAAAATCTGTGTATTCTCCATGCTTATCCTTTGGAATCTCCAACCCGCAATACACAGAAGTGTTAAACGACCCTGCTCCACAGCACGCAGACATCGTGCTTTTAAAACCTGCACTCAAAGCCACGTTCCATTTTGATTTTCGTCACCTCATAAGCCACCCATATAGTGTTTTCGAAAATAATACTGGTTCTAAAATATCACTGAGTTTTACCATAGTATTTCCCGTGTTGAATCAGATTTAAAACAAAATCATAAGTGTTAGCAAGAAAGATCATTTCTATGTCTAATTTTTGATTCAGTTTTTTGATGAGTTGCCTCATACCAACATTATATGCCATTGTAAGCTCATTTACAGTTTCCAGACATCCACCTTTCCAAGCCTTCACTCCAGCAAGGCTTGAACTTGGACTAATCTTGGACTACAGCCGAGAGGATCAATATCTAATACAAGGAAGTTTCTTGCCCCATTTTTGTAAAGTGTCTGCAACATCCACATATAGACTATACCGCAACATTCATCCTAATAAAGAAATTAGGTTAAAAATTACCTGGTAAAATAAAAATGAAAAATTTATACTTGCCAACAAGTATTCGTTATATTTACTGAGTAACAACTTAACAAAATATGGAGCACTTGTAGTCCTCTGGAAGGTGGTATTCTATAAATAGTTAAGACCAAAATCATTTCCACCACTGCTAATGACATACAGGGTCAGGATAGATAGGCCTTCGCTTTATTATCTCCTCAAAGTTTTTCTCCCAGATTCGAAGAATAGTTGGCAAATTGGCCTATTTGGAGACTTAAAGGGATGATATTCTGCAACAATAGGATGATATTGGAGCGTTAAAATTTAATAAGAAGACGTAAAGTTAACCAGACCATTAAGATTGAACATCTATTTTGGCACTCACCCCTTGTTTACCGGTAGAGTCTAGTATTCTGCTCGATCCAGATGAAAAATTAACACCATTAATGAAATATGCCTTTGGCTCCAGATATGCGGGTGGGGAGAGCATCCCTAGCCTCAAGTTATCAGTGGTACAGGAAAAGCCCAGATATAACCATAACAATAACAATCACAATCTGGAAAACCCACATAACCATAAGTTATAACAATAACAATCTGGAAAACCCAAACAAAAAAAACATACAATAAAAATCTGAATATCTCAAATAACACTAACTGTACCTATGAAATCGATGGCAGTTCGGCCATGAGTGAAACGACCCGTGGGGAAATGAAAGAAGGTCTACTAGTAAGGTGGAAATTTTTCCTTAGCAGTGGTGTTGGGAATGAAATTATTGTTGCCAACATCCAGTAGAGAATCCAAAAAATGAAGATGGCGCTTGAATCCACTTTTATAATGATCAACCACTGTGAATGCATTTGTTTAAAAAAAATAAAAGAATCTCACGATAGGAAAGTAATTGCTGAAAATTTATAGATGTTAACTCACCTGGCTTGATGCTTTTCTTTGATACCCTCTTCCCAATGTGATGTCACTCATTGAAATTGAGAATCCATGGGAGGGTCATGCATTTTATTTATTCTTAGGAGGTGGGAAAAACATGCGATGGTTCGGAGAACGCGTGGGCAGGTCGCAGGTCGTGGCATCAGAGATGGGAAAAACATGCGTAGGAGGTGAAACGGTTCAGCGAATGCATGGGTAGGTCGTGGTTTGAATTGATTCTCTATTATTATTTGAATTAAATTTGAATTATTATTTTATTATTATTTTAAATTACATATTAATAAACATATGATATTTTGAAGGCATTTGTTTAAATAACCTCACGCATAGGAAACTAAAAATGAAAAAAACGGTTGAATGACAATGGGATATACGAGAATTGTAAAATATTAACATATATAAAAATATAAGTTATTACTCAGAAAGAAAGAGACTGGGAAAAACAAGAAGGCCGAATGAAAATCGTAGAATATTAATATTATACCATGACAAAAATTGTAGCGTGAAGCACATGGCCAATCTCCAGGCACTAGGATTTGACATTCAATGGGGAGATGAAGGACGAATTTCCACTCCAAAAATGTCAGGGCACTATTATAGGAAGATTTGCCTCACCATTGCTATCTTGCACAGAGGGCCTTTTTCCATTTCCCTATGCAGACTTATCATTCCTTTTTGATGAATCCAGAGCTAAAAATATACATTTTTCCACATATACGCTCCCTATCTGTTATGCAAGATGCGTATATGCTGGCTTCTCCACTACATCCCGGGTACAACAGGATTTGTGCCAGAAAATACAAAATGAGGTCGGGTTTCCATGTCATGATAGAAGATCTCTGATCCTTGGTCTTCCATATACTAGAAACATTCTAACTTGGCCCTTCAATTTCAGTCTGAATGCTATAAGAGAACAATTTCAAGCAATGGAAAAGAAGAGAAAGAATTCAACTTTGAGAGAAAAGTTACTATAGAGAAATTACTTCATATTGAGTCTGGATCCCTTTGTCCCTCAAGTCTGAACACAGTGTTCAGCCCCCAAACTCTTTCCCTATTACTAAGAGGACCTCATTGTCTCTTTCCTATGAGCTTGCCTTTGGTGGAGGATTGAAGTGGTGGAGACCCAATTGGAAGGAACTTGGTTTCTTGGTTTCGAACCGTGCCGACACAGAAGTCTGTAATGTTGTCACTTCTGCTGATCAATTATTAATATAAATACTCCTTTCCCTTCTTATTGGTATCTTGCAAATATATGATTATTATCCATGTGTGTGTTTGTAATGTTTATTAATGGATTATGTTATCTAATGTGCTAACCCCTTTTATATCATCACAATGTACTTGCTCTTCTTGTTTTTTGAGAACTTCTTGCAGGTATAAAGATTTTGGTCAAAGTGTTCAACGGTGGAACATCATCAAATGTTGGATCGAGGTAGGCCTCTTTCTTATATTTCACATTAGTCTATATAGCATATGTTGTAATTGAGTTGATTTCTGCAGTCATACCTGTTTGTTGTGGTTTACCCTTGGCCATAGAGAGTTTTTCCCTTATAACAAAAATGTCGAATCCACTGGGGAGAGATATTCCTTCTGAGGGTTGAAGTACTTTTTCTTCTTACATTGTTCTTTTTCCTTTGTATTTCTTGTCGTATCACTGCTTGACATATTCTGTTCACTCTGAGTCTGAGTTTTCAACCTTTTTCCTTTGCCTGGCCTTGTTTTAAAGCATATATGCCCCTTTTGCCTTGGCATTCATGTATACATGCTTGCTTTCTCACTACAAGAAGCGTATATACATTTTGTTCTCCTGAATAGTCTCATATACCATTTCCCCTTGCTTGTTTTCTTGGTTTAGTGACTGCTCGGTAGGATTTGAAGATTGTTGAGCCTTCTTAGGTCTCTATAGTGCTTGTTGATATTATCTGGGATGACAGGAAACCTGTTTGGAGTTGAATTTTTGGGTGGAGTCTTTCTCTTTGTTTTCCATTTTTGATTTGTCCTTGTTATCTGGGATGTTTGCTTGCCTACTTGGTATTCTGCTCGAGTTATTTCTTTTATACACAGTAAAATTTATATATCAGGTTGCTCATCAGTCCATTCATTTTATTTTTAGTATATTAAAAATACAAAAAAATAGGCATTTTGCATTGGTTGGCATTTTTGTCTTTGAATATTTATCATTAGCTTAGCACATTTAGCAAAATATTGCATTTTACTTTTGAATTGCAGAGTTGAAATTGAAGACTACACTGGTTTTATTAGCATATCATTCATTGAAAAGTTAAAGATAGAATTTGCATTATATCCATATTTATTTTCTTGCAGAGTCATAACATCATGAGTTTCACTTCCATACATTTTTGAGTAACCACGACCAATAAAATTTATGCTTTAAACTAAAATTGATTAGTCATGATTTTATTTTTAGGGTGCAGAAACTAGCCTAAGATTTAGTGCCTTGGAATATGATCTTGTGAGTAAACTTATCCAAGGCAATTAAATCAACTTATGTGTCTCAGATAGGGAGTTGATAATTCCATTGTATAATTGGTAATATCAGGAGGCTCCACTCACACCGGAGTTAATCACGAGGTCACATGAAGTTAGTTGAAGGGATAACCACTGGATACTCACCTAGTGTCAGAGATATTTCTGTGGATTTATTCATATTTGGTGATCTTGCTAGTACCCATACCTCTGTGAGAGGCGGTGCTTTCAAGGTTTCGCGCTTTGATACCCTGCCCATATCATGATATGGACTTACGACTGCTCACTTGTGCATCGGTTATGTAATGGTTTATTAGTTTCTTGACTTAGGTATCTCATAGGTTACTTGCAGGGGTTATTCTACTTGTACCCTGAGTCAGATAGGGGTCAGACAACACACAACCTTTATGGAGGATTACCTCTCCAAGGGGATCTAACCGACTGGTTGTTAAGCCTGCGAGGGCCCTTATAATTGATTTTTCTACCTCCAAACTTTAGCGGGGAGTCTCAGGTCCCTCTAGATTGAGACATACCTTCTTTAGTGAGGGAGGCCACTCATCCACTTTACCCTGTTTGCATGCATATTGGCCGTTTGACTTTTTGGTATTCTCTTTGACTATTAGTTGTCCCTAGGAGTCTTCTTTTGATTTTATTGTCATGGATAATAGAGTTCCTTTCACTCCTCCATTCACTGCTACCCACCCCATGATGCCTGCTCATTTCATGGGGACGGACCCTTCCGTTTTTTACAATGGTATGCACAATTACAATGCTCAGTCCATGCCTTGGGTCTCTAGTCATTTTTCTGTTGATATGCCTTCCCATGTGCAACCCTCTCCCTGGTCCACATATATAAATCCTAACATTCGATCTGGGGGCATTGTTGCTTCCATGCCTACTTCTTCATTTTATATGAGTTGTGTCCCCATGGGAGGATGAAACCTTCCCCGTTATGTATCCAATACTAGCTATGCTCTTTCAGGAGCCAATTCTCATATGGATGCTTATTCCACTTATTACACCCCACCCATGTATCTTTCATTTTCCATGTTCGTCCCTTTAAACACTTTTTCCATGACAGGTCCTCAAGTACCCCTAGGTATTTCATATGGGGAGAATCAATTTTATGGTACGGGCTACCCTCTTTATGGAACCCCTTCACAAGGGGGAAACATATATCCTCACTCAAATAATTCTTATCCTACATCGGTCTCTTCACAGACCTCAGTGATGATGCTCGTCTAGACCTCTTTGGACCACTTTGGCATAAACCACCATGTTTCTGGGCAAAGACAGGGAGTACACCAGGATCCTTTCTGGCTTGCAATGTTTCAGAATCAATCTTTCCCCAAACCTTGGAATCAAATACCGGAATCCATAGCTAGCCCAGTCACTTTCAGTCATGCTGGTGCTCCATCACCAACCTCTGCGAGTCATGTCAGATATGGGTCGACATTTTCTACAAATTATGTCGACAACTCGCTCCCAAGCTCTGCCAATTATGTTGGGGGAACCATCCTCTTCACCCCAAATCATAGCCATGTCACGTCTCTAGCTCCTATCAATCATACAAGAGATGAATCTCTTTCCCCAACTAGTCCCATCGAGAAGCCTAAATGTCTCAGACGTAAGCCTAAATTCCTTTACAGGACTTGTGAAGGAAGTCACCTTACTCATTTGTGTCCAGCGACTACCGGGATACCCGAGGCGTCGGGCTCACCCAAAAGCCCTTCGGATTCTGAGACAACCATGGTTTCTCCTTACACCACTTCTCCTTTGATGGTCTTAGTGGTTCCACCATCGCGACCTTCCCCTGACATCACCCCCGTTGTCAAGGGTGAAACGTCTCTTGCCCCCATTACTATGCATCCTCTTCAACCTATAATTGGAGAAGTGACCACACTAGTGCAATCTCTGGTTAGACTGACTCTCCCTGAAGAGATTGATGCACCTTTCGATTATGTCATCAACATTTCAAATCCTCCCCCTTCTGAGTAAGAGAGATTTATTCTTCCCCCAAATTCTCTCCCTCCAAGTCCCGTCGAGGCCCCCTTCAATTGGGACGACCTGATGGGGCATCCCATACCCCCACCTATGTCTTTTCCTCTAAGAGACATTATTCAAACCATAACAGAGACTATGTACTCCATTAACACTTTACCCTCCTCGACTTGGAGAGCGTTGGGTTTTCCAAAGCTTTTGTCAACTATCCGCAAGGTACTGACTTTCGGTAGAAGGCCGGGATGGGAGCCTTGGCCTCCCCCTTTACATATTGATTAAAACAAAAAAAATGAGCCTAATTTAAGCTCTTTTCCGACTCGTCTAAAAACTAGAAATATCACCGAGTGATTTGTCCCTTTCAGGCTCGTTAAAGTTGGATTTGAAAGGTCATGAGTGTTAGTTAAGCTCTTTTATGACTCGCTACCAAAAATTGAAAAGATCGTCGAGTGAACTTGTCTTTTTCAAACTCGTAAATTGGATTTAAAAAGATGTCTACTTGGCACAAGTTTACCCCTTTTTCACACCAAGTAGACTAAAAGATATAAAAAAGGACATTTTTTGGTGTTAAGTTGTGATTGCATCTCATGCCCTCACTTGCAGTATTGAGCCTTGACTGGGTGGTTTCCCTTATGTTCGATGGAAATACATCTATTCACACTTTGGGATTCCTGTAGTGTCTTGGATTCCATTAGCCTTATTGGTGTTTTCCTCGCCTTTTTCAACAGTTTTTCATCATTGGCTACTATTCAAAGGTTTTTTTTGTGTACCACTTGCATTTGGCACACACGAAAGACACACAGTGTTGTTGGTTTGTGAACATGTTCTTAGTCCAATCTCCACTAAATCATGAAGCTCTTGCTTTGTTCCTTGTGCTGACTAATGAGAGATGCTTCAATTCTCTCCTTTCAGTGGGTCTCTTTCCATCGACTTCAGCTCATTTACTCTGGATATGGGACCTAGAGTTTTACGAGTTCTTTGAGGCTTGCAGTCATTAGTGGTAGGCTCTCTCGCGATTGACAGATGGGAATACATCAATGTCTCTTGATCAATGGATTTCTCAAGTGTTCGACATCGACTCATTTTTCACACTTGAAGGAATGTACTCAGTGCCTTCATACCTACTTTCATTATTGGTAGGTTGTCTCATGCTTGTTAATGGTATACTTAAATGACTGGTAATCAAACAATGTCTCATCGTGTTCGACCTCAACTCCTTTATTCACATGATGTAGACTTGCACATTTGGCAGATAATGTAGAAGACTTGAAGACATCACTATCTGGCCGCAGCTTTCCTGAGTTGTTGCTTCCCCTTCATTGGACCAATACCTATTTGACTTCAGTAATCATGGGAGATCAGATTATACTCTGTGGTATATAGATATCTTCAGATTGATTTTGAGATTGGTTTCACTAGTCCTTGTTCGTGACTATGAAAAATTTTCGCATGTAACCACATTTGTATTTTCCTATTCATGGCCATGAACACTTGTGGTATATTTTCCACATGGATCTGCATTGTATTCTTGGCATCCATGTATGCAAAGTTAGTACATAATGTAATGATAAATTGAGTTCGTCCAGCTAGTTCTCTACCACTCAACTTCTGGGTTATTTATAATGTATTTTGTCGATAACAAATACTCCTTTGATCTCACACATTAGGGGGCATCTGTTATAGAAATATTTGCCTCACCATATCTATCTTTCACAGAGGGCCTTTTTCCATTTCCCTATGCAGACTTATCATCCCTTTTTGATGAATCCAGAGCTAAAAATATACATTTTTCCACATATATGCTCCTTATCTTCTATGCAAGATGCGTATACGCTGGCTGCTCCACTACATCCCTCATACATCGAGATTTTTTCCAGAAAATACAAAATGAGGCCGGGTTTCCATGTCACGATAGAGGATCTCTGATCTTTGGCCTTCCATATACTAGAAACATTCCGACTCGACCCTTCAGTTGCATTCTGAAGGCTATAAGAGTACAATTTTGAGCTATGGAAAAGAAGAGAAAGCATTCAAATTTGAGAGAAAAGTAAATTTGGACAAATTACTTCATATTGAGTCTACATCCCTTTGTCCCTCAAGTCTGAACATAGTGTTCATCTCCCAAGATCTTTCCCTATTGCTGAGAGGACCTCATTGTCTCTTTCCTATGAGCTTGCCTTTGGTGGAGGATTGAAGTGGTGGAGCCCCAGTTGGAAGGAACTTGGTTTCTTGGTTTCGAACCATGCCGACACGGAAGTCTGTAATGTTGTCACTTTTTCTAATCAATTATTAATAGAAATACTCCTTTCCCGTCCTATTGGTATCTTGAAAATATATGATTATTATCCATGGGCGTGTTTGTAATGTTTATGGATGTATTATGCTATTTGATGTGCTAACCCATTTTATATCATCACTATGTACTTTCTCTTCTTGTTTGTTGAGAACTTATTGAAGGTATAAAGCTTTGGGTCAAAGTGCTCAATGGTGGAATTGTTGGGGCTCAGAAATGTCCTATTCTCATCCACCTTTCCCTTCATCATTCTTCACATTTCATCACCCCATTAACCTTTCACGATATCATTTCCATAAATATACTTGGGTTTAACCTTATTATTCTCCACTTTATTCATTTTAGTATTTAAAAGGAATTTGTGATTAAATGTTATAAAATTGACATGTTTTCATATATATCTCAAATATGTGTGAGCTTTGTAATGTGTAGGAATATGTGAAGGATTAATTCAAAGGACTTCTCAAATACTTCCTCCACCATTTCAATATTTGAGGAGATAATTCAATCCCATTCCAAGGAGAAGATCATGGAGATTTGGTTGGAATATCTTATCTAAGATATATGAGAGATATGTGTGAGGATTTAAAGGGATTATATTTTGTAATAATGGGAAATAGGTTGAGAGAAAAGTGGATCTATAATAATGAAATGGTTATCTTATCTTCAAGGCTCTAATGTATAAAAGAGAGTGCTATTTCTTCATGAGATTTCAGTTGTAAGTAGAGAATTAGAGTAGTCATTAATGGTAGTCATTAGGATTCGAAAGAGAAAGGGATTCTTATATTTGATTCATGGTTTTGGTTTTCATGCTTTTATTATTTTGTTATGAAGATTGATTTGGTTATTGTAATAGAAGATTGCTTCATCGGCATGAGATCACATATGTTGTTGTGTTATTTAACTCTTCACATGTTGTGCTTTCTTTTCCTTCATGTAGTTCTCCATTTCTAGATTAATTCCTTCACGCAATTTCTCATTCCTAGATTAATTTCATTTACACAACTAGATTAATTCGATTCCAAGTCGTGTGTTAGATTCATGATTCTATTTCAGTCGTGTGTTAGATTAATGATTCAATTTCAGTTGTAACTTAAACATTAGATTAGATTAGTTCTACTTCAATCTTGCATATACTTTGTGTGTGCTTCGTCAGTTTACGAACCCCGGGTTGACAAATTAGATAGTTGGGTAAATACTACAATGCAATTAATTCAACATTAGTTTGGCCCAATGTAACGACTGCTGTTCTTTTTGTTCTAATTGTTGTTCCTTTTGTAGGTCGTGTTGTTCCTTTGAATAGAACAAATGTCATTCCCTTTACGATTGTTGTTCCTTTATAGGTGTTGCATCTCTGGAGGCTAGGTATTGAAAATGAAAGGTAAGAACCTACGTAGGCGACAAGTAAAATGCTTGTGCCAGTGCCTACCTTTGGTTGATGCATAGAGGTTGTTTTGAGGACATATTTAGAGCACAACATTTTGGAACCATTGCCAAGGAAGCATGATGGATTGGAGTATAATTTATTTTTCATGCAACTGCGATTAGACATGCTCCTAACTCTGAGGTGACATATGGGTAAGGACATGTAGGGTAGTGTAAATTTCAATTCCTACAAGTGTGGTAGTTTAAATTTCTTTTTCATGCAAGTGTGATTAGACATGCTCCTAACTCTAAGGTGACATATGGGTAAGGACATGTAGGGTAGTGTAAATTTCAATTCTTGCAAGTGTGGTAGTTTAAATTTATTTTTCATGCAAGTGTGATTAGACATGCTCCTAACTCTAAGGTGACATATGGGTAAGGACATGTAGGGTAGTGTAAATTTCAATTCCTGCAAGTTAGTATAAATTTCAATTTCTGCAAGATTAGTTTTAATTTCTGCAAGTGCGATCTACATGTGGTAGTTCTAAGGGTCATAGAAACTCATGAGAGGAGACTCCTCACTGTCCCTGCCAACTATAAAGAGTGCTTAATTTCCACAACTGTGAAGAGTAATTTTTTTATGTTTTAGTAAGAGTGTTTTTGTTTTTTAAGTTTTTCATTTTTTATTTGGGTGCTGTATGAATCCTCTTTTAACATGATTTAACAATGACTGTCAGCTTGGAACTACTCACTCAGATCCTAGCAAATGTCAGGATTTCCTCTTCCCATGAAGAGGAGATTTTGACAAGGATCAAACATTCAAATACTCCTCCAGAAACAATTGAAGATCCAACATCTGAAGACTCTTATGCATCTGATGATGAATAATTGATTGAAAAGGAGATCGAGGAAGATGAATAGGAGTTACAACATGATCTGAGTGAGGAAAAACACACCTATGAAAGCTTGATCGAACGATGGTTTCAAGCGAGTACTAGGTTAGATACATTTAGTTTTTCTTTTTATTTTCTTAATTCACAATTTCAACAACTAATTTCACACGTTCATACATATTCCCAACTGTCAATTGCAAAATTGAAAGATAACATATTTTTATTATTTTTGTGTGCATGGCTACATTAGCTATTTGATTACATGTAACTAATTTCACATTTCTAATTAGCGTAGTGTAGGTAGGATTTTATTTTTAAGTTTTTTATTTTGCTAGAATAAGTATGCTCTCCTTTGCGCTTCATGCGATCGCGAGGATCAGAAAGTAGGATGACTGATTGGCTGATTTCAAGAATATCAATTAATTGACAAAAAGAATAAAAAATTTCTTAATCTGTTTTTTTCGTTTTCCATTTGCTCATAGATTTTTTAATAAGCTTGTAAAATAAATTTTTACTTTAAAAACATAATAAAAATAAATAAATGAAATTTGCACATGCTTCTGACTGCAAATAAAAAACAACAAGTACGTTAGAAAAAAATGAATAAGAAGATAAGAGGCCCAGAACTAATCAACTCTTAAAATGATAAAACAATAAGTAAGATGGTCTGCAATCGCAAGATAAGAGTTGTGTTTTTTCCACGATGAAACTCCAAGCAGAAATAGTGTTACAACCGCACTCTTCTTGTGTTTTTTTTACCTCACCATATTTTTGACTTTGTTTCTTATCCTGTAGACACCTCGAAATAACTTTGCAAACAAGAAAAATATCATGAAGGCACAGAAACCGTTGCATAAGATTGATCAAACAAATAAACAATTTGCAAATTCTAAATATGTTATACCAAGCCAAATATTTTCCATATAACTACCTCTACCTCTGTGCTCAGTATTTGATGCTTTGTGGATAGGGTAAAATGCTTCCTTCGCTCCTTCTTTGCTATGAGATCTTATACTTACTATGTAGATGGATATACTACTAGTCTTCAATATGAGTGCATTTGCTGTATTTACTTTTTGCTAAAAGCAAAGAAAATGTCAAGCTAAAAGCAGCAGAGCGGAAGTCCAAGACCATAAGCATATAATTATGACACTCAAGAAGAATCTCAACATCCTATGCCTACATGTGAGTTCTTTGATAACTATACGTTAACACTATTCGAGAGAGATGGAGGCGGTTACTTATTTTTAGCTCTAGTAATGAATGAACATTATTTAACGCAATTTTGGCGATATGAGATCCACTCGTATGTTTAACTAAGTACAGAGATTTTTCTACCGGAGGTTGTGAGACTAAATCCAATTTGACTGTATCAATTTGATTTGCAACAATATTCTTCCATATCTGACGATGACTGGCGATCTTATTTTCAATACCGTCAGCATCCATGTCATATCTGAAATCGTGGATTTTGATCTAAATTAATCGACTACCGGAAGCCTTGTGTGGCTTACTGTTTCTATACATAGACATGGAAGAAATGCCTCTCCCTTTCCTTCATAGGGGAGAATGAAAACACCAATTGGGCTGCTACTAAAAAGCTGGACCAGTTTGAAGCGGCGAAAGCCAATTTCTTTGATCTCATTGCTGATTTGGCTTGGTCATTTTCAGAGAAATAGTTGGACAGTTTTTTTTTGGCAGGTTGAAGCATGTTCAGGGTCGATATGCATGTGACATTATTAAAATCCTTACCTTTTTGAAGAAACTTGCATGAAATGACAACAAAGGAATCATGGCAGAAAGATTACTTGAGTTACTGTGGAACATGATGTATATGAGAGGCACCTGGCGAAGTACTGGAGTCTGGAGCATTTACTGAAATCCTTGGTCACTATATCTCAGTTGATAGTGCAAGTCAAGATGTTTACATTTTACGATGCCTTGTAAAGGTGAAGGCTGGGGAATCTATCATTCCGTCACTTAGGCTTCTGTGAGATATTATATGGATCTATAATGAGAAACCTTTTTACAAGGGTCATGTTTCTCAATAGATGCACCTACAACAACTAAATAATGATCATAACTTTATTGATTTGGTTGTAAGCAGTCTTGTGCATAGTATGTTGCTATGCCACAAAGTTAAACGTGCTTATTGCCTCACATATGCAGCAGGCCTGCTCTTGGTAAAGACGATCCCATCTCATGAGTACAACGTGTGCAATCCTCTCACATAGAAGTGATTCCAACCTCCCACCCTGAAATCGATAAAGAGACCAGATCTTATGGGCATTGAGAATGATGCTAGCCCAGATTCTCGAGAGCCTTCAAATAATAAGGTGAACGGAACAGAATGGTAGAGTATTTTGTGTGATACCTACTCAACCTCCATATCAGTAGGTCGAGTCAGTTGAAAGATCCACCTTAAAGAATAATGGAAGGTTAATATGACCGTATATTATTTGCTCCCCCCCCTATTATTCTTTCCGTGGGAGTAATGGATCAATTTGTAAGATCTATGAAATTATCGATTTGCCCACTATTACAATAAAGGGGGTTTATGCTGCGTATATAATAAATACGACGAGTGGATGGACTAAACGAATCGACTATTCTAATTCGAAGCAAGAAATGAACTGCTTATTCATTTTCACGTGATCTTGGAAATCCGGTTGAGTGTCCCTCTCCACTTATTATATAGCGCTAGGTTTGAGGTGCCTTACATTATAATAAGGGGGAGGAATGTAACGGTTCCATGCCCTTTAAGCACGTCTGGATGGTTTAGCATGAGACTTGGATTCATTCATGTGACCATTCGTATGATGGATAGAGCGACAATGGCTACATCTCTGGAGAAAACTACAAAGTGGTAGCGGTCGGGGTAGTATCCGGGCAAGAAGAAATTGAAGTGTGTACCAACATTTAATAGAAAAGAACTCACAATTTTTAGTGAACGAGATGAGGAATTCTATGGATTTGGAGAGTAGTTCTCTTATATGGACATGAAGGGAAAGCGTGTCCATGTACTTGTGCAGGAGCAGCGGATTGGTAGAGGTGACCAACCCACCACTATAGCGGCCAATCTGATGGCTTACAGATCTGGAGGCAATTGGAATACAACCTATGCTCCATCACCCTTCTACATCACATCCAACATGAAGTGTGTATACCTTGAAGGTCATGATCATTCTATTTTTGATCTGATAATGGATGACCGGGTACAGATTCAGATGTATGGAACTTAAATACAAGGGAGGATATTGCATGGTTGTTCCCCTATAGAGATGATTGAACGATATACAAAAATAATAAGCAGAATGCCAGAACTCCCAAATGGATTTTGTCTGGGGCAGTGGTTGGAATGCAAGGTGGCACTAAATCTATTCAACATGTTTGGGGTCAGCTGAAAAATACAATTTATGTATTCTAGCTTCAGGATTGGGTGGGACAAAGAAGGACAAGCATCAGTTCTCAGCTCTGGTGGAATTGGGAAGGTGATCAGATGACAAGATGACAGAGAAATGATGGAATCAAGAGTGCCATTGTAGGTCTTTTTAGTGGTGGTCTTTCGAGCTTTGCATTAAACCATAGTGACATTGGAGGTTACTGTGCCATCAATCTTCCTTTCTCTCCATATAGGAGAAGTGAAAAATAGCTATTACGTTGGATGGAGATGAATTCATTCACTACAATCTTTCGTACAGATGAAGGAAATTCACCATATGCAAATAATTTATTATCAGCGCTTGAAAACATTCATGGTGGCCTGGTGGCTCAAGTATCAGATAAGGGCGTTCTGCAGGTTTGAAACCATCCAAATCTATTTTATGCATTTATCAGGTCGAAAATGTATTCTGAAGAGACCAACTAATAATTATTTATTATAATAGCATATCCAATGGATCAGGCTCTAATATGACCATATATGCACACCTCAAACATTCGATCAGAGCATTAGATGGTTTTCCTGCGATCAGGTCCTTCAAAAACAACTCCACTGAACTTGAACCCTGATTACGTCATGACTTCGTATGACCATTTCTTTACCAAGTACCTTTCGTTGGTCCTTGTGCATGCCATGTATTAGTTGCAATATGAAAATCACCAACATGAAATCAATTATATACACGAAAGTTGCAACATTCCCTAGCCTCAGTTCATAGATTTTATTTCAATTGTTTTTGTCCCTCACTCCTTATCTCTCTCCCCCACACTCCCCCACTCTTTCTCATTTCACCCTCAATCACTCTTTATCTCTCTCCTCATTTTCTCATGCCCCCACCCCCATATCTCTATCCCTCTCCCTCTTTACCTCTCTTTCCTTCTCTTACCATTTACCTTCCTCC